>KV908561.1:240011-245011 GCA_002005505.1 Botryococcus braunii
TCCAGTTTTAAAATATTGATACATTTCCGTTTGAAATCTGTCTGTGAGCTTCTGCACCCCTGAGGTAGCACACCTTGTACTCCTGAGGGTGCCTCAGAATAGGGATCCCACAGCCCCAAGGAACACAACCATGTATCCCATGCTGTGACCTTGCAAGCAATTAAAACCTAGTTATTACTTTTGCAAAGGGACTTTCTGTAATGACACAGCGTCTTGGTGCTGAAATGCCCCGCTGCAACATGATGCTGTTGCTGGGCTTCAAAGGAATGGTGTAAGATAGACAACATGCGCAGCCCACTGGGCCACTAGGTGATGGTAGATAGGCCTCTTAATCACAGCACTGGCGTTCGAACACTAACAGGGGTTGTTAAGGGGAAAACCCCCAAATAAAACGAGCCCTCCAACATTTTGCTCAACCATATAGACCAGGTTATAGAAAAGGCACAACCATGGTGCAGTACTCTTAGGCGTCGTTCATAATTGCATTTGACTACAGACACATTCTACCCACCGATGCAGGCTCAAACTATTCACGTGATAACGGTACGTCATGAATATTGGCAAGCAGAGCAAACACTCAAACTCCCGGACCAACTGCATCCTAAGAAGGCCGCTGAAGGTCACCACCCCAACAAAAACTGTTCAAATTGTTGTTTTCAAAGCTGAATTTTGGCTCCGCAGTCCCCCACCCCAACGGCATTAATTCGTAAATCTCAGAAGTCTGCACCTGCATCTCATCAAAGAAAACGATTCCGCTTCCATTGAAGGCCTGTGGTCTTCAGCGAGAGTTTTCCAGAGGACGACCCCATCTGATTACTTCAAGTGCACCAGCAGTCTCCGGAAGATCAAGCAAGCGAACCTTGGTTGGTCAGATTGCTAACCTACAAAAATACGGTTTTCCTTCCCAGATACTTTTTGAAGCAGGCGTCAATGAAGTCCAATAGTACTACTTTCTACAAACCCTCTATCATCCTTGGAAAATCTTCAGAAGCCCTTACAGCCCTGTCGAAGTGTAAAAGACGCGGTCTGTGCTCCGATTGTTACGCGTGACTCCCAATTTCTAACTAAATCTTAATAATTAGTACCATAATAACAAAGCCATCTTGAACGTTAGAAAAAGCTGCTCTTCAGTATGAGTCTCGGGCTTGGGGACGAACAGCTGATCTACGCAACGCAGAGCAGACCACCGGGATACCCTCAGATGCCTGTGCTACCCTACTTTGATACTTCACTTGGTGCTCGTGGCTATGCTATGGGGCTGCTTCTATGGACATCAGCCCACTACCCATCTTGCAGGGTTGAGATTCCTCAACTTTGGAAGTTCATACGGAGGTACAGATCCGACAGGGAGCCGTGCCGCTTCGGTTCACTACGCGGTTTCAGTTGAAGAAATGGGACCTGCAGCACGTGAACCCCCCCCCCCCCCCAACCCAAAAAACGATGATCAGGCTGCACGTACATGGGACATCCTGGTTTAGGCCACATCTGGCACCAGGAATCTCAACGAAACTTTTTAACAGAGGAAAGAACTTTATTTTACAGCCTCAGGTACGGTGCAGAGACAAATTCCTGACGGAAACCCTGCATGAACTTATCCAACCCTCCAAAAGCAGACTTACACCCTCAAAATCCGACTAACACCGTGCGCACCATGCTCCCCCATGTCGTTTGTTTTCCCTTGTCTCTAAGTCATTAATTTTTTCTGCTGGATGCCCAAGTCCCGATTGCTGCATCTCACTGACCTCTGTGACAGAGGCTCTGTCCCACTACAGCAGTGGATAATAAACACATTTTCATAATTACAGACTTCATGATCGAGTGCCCTGTGTTCCGACTCCCTAAACGGGCGGCGCACTTGCCCATTGTTTGCCTTGGGCACATGATCTCTGCAATTCTTTCCGTGTTCATGATTTCCAAACTCTATTCTCTCGGTCTTATCAGCCTCTCGCATCTGAGGAAGGCTACTTATTGCGTTCCACTGAGTGGCACCCCCCGGTAAGGCGGTCTCACTTATTTAGTTTAAAATGTCACAAACTGTTCGCCCTCCATCACACTTCCTCCAACGGCTACGTGAGTCACAACGATGTAAAAACGGAGAATTTTTGAAACAAGAGAATTTGAAATTACCTTTCCTGTTAGGCGCGGGCACCCGCCGTGTGTGGGTTGTTGTTTGGCAGAAGGACTCTCGTGCTAATCTCTTAAACATGGAGGGATCGCTCCATCTGTTCAGCCGCTAGTGGGTGAAGACGTGTGATCTTTGAGTTACAAGCGTGCATGAAGAAAGACCAGGCGAAGCAAGATTCAGTACTGTCCCTAACACCGAGGTATGTGTACGTACAACAGTGTACTGGACTACACTGACCTGAAGGACTCTTCCTCTGCTTCTCAATCCATATCAGCCATTTCCTTGGGTTGTATTGTTCAAAAAAGCTAAGAATGCCTCCCGGGGGCCCTTGGGCTCAAGGCATTTTTAATCCTTCTATGGCACGGGAATCACAACGTGACCAAACCTTTCAAGGACCTGCTTTCGAGGTTCTTGTTTCAGCTGTCCGTACGAAGGCCAGCTGGCCTCCTTGCCATCTTGGGAGTATGCCCTTTCGAAGAGCCGCACAGCATAGCAACTCAAACTACAGGCATGAGCGGTAGATAGGCCAACCTGCCTAGCCCCACGTGGGTCCATGCAAGTGCACTTGCCTGGACACTAAAATGAAAAGTGAAGTATATCGTAATCGCGCACCATGCCGCCTTGAACTACTTATTCTACATGCTGGTACGCGGAAGCCAGGGGCCATGGAGTTGAGCAGTCATGCTGAACCGCGAATGACACGAACCGCCAGTGGGAGGGTGGTGGGGGGGGGGGGGGAAACGAAGAAGCATTGGATAATGACTAATCGGGCCTCACGGTCTAAATAGAAACAGTGCCAAGAGTCTTGTCCGTGACACCTGGGTCTCTTCTACCTGCATTGAATCTAACGAGGGGCCATGATCTGGGGTTCCCCACAATCTGCGATTCCCCCACTGTCACCTTAAGACATGCCTGACTGCCACACTGCTACACCTTCGCGATGCTTATCAGCCAAAGTGTCGACAAAAACGTCCACACGGTCTGTATGTCCCCCACCCCCTTCCCCGCCTCTCGCCCAGAACCCTTCTCCCTCTTGCACCCTGCCACCCTCTTGCACCCTGTTCCACGGCAGTAAGTTTCTTCTTTAGGGTTCTGCACACGGCTGGCTCTAATGAGCATATCGGCAATCACCCCAGAAGTTTCCAACAGCAACCCCCGGCACAATGGGAAAATCATATGGAGCAGTCTCTGTTTTCAAGACCCTCAGGCTCCACCAGGAACTTTGCAACTTTTCCACTGTGAAGTTGTTGTCCAATGATCCCCTTCTGCTGCTGAAGCCGCACAGAGTGTACCCTCACAGCGCCCACCCAACCGCTGGGGTACATGTGTGGCTACCGAATGGGCAAGGAAGAGTAATTTGTTTCCATGCTCACTGCTTGGCGAGGTGAGTCCCGAAGTAGACTGCTGCAGGGACAGCCATAGCAGCAAGCACAGCGCTCCCAAGCAGCATCGCCACTTGGCGTGTGTCCCCGCTGCCGAGAGGCTTCCTCTCCTCCCTAACCTCCACCTCGTCTCCTACACTGATCACGCCTCCTTTACCCTGCTCCCCGCCACTTCCCATTGCCTTCAGCAATCATGTGATGTTCAGTCAAAGATGTCTGGATTCTGGGGCCTGACCGTAGTGGCATGAGCCAGTTCACGTCGGAGCGGTTCTTCAGCTGCTGCTGGTCGCCCCCACAACTTGACCCCCCTCCCTCCCTCTCCCCTCCCCCTCCCTCCCTCCTTCCCTCCCTCAACCCCCTCCCTCCCCCCTTCCCCCCCCTCCCTCCCTCCCCCCTTCCCCCCCCTCCTTCCCTCCCTGCCCTCCCCCACTCCCTACCTCCCTCCCCCACTTCCCGCCCTCCCTCCTCCCTCTCTCCCTCCCTTCCCGTGCCTTCTTCTTCTTCGCCTGCGCACACTTCCAGAAGGACAGGGTTTGCATTAAAGAAGGGATATACATTTTACACGATCCTGAATCCTTCTCGCTTTCCCCAGTTATGCCTGGCCAACAAACCGGCCATTGTAGAACATACTACCTGACCGGATAATCCTCAACCAAGCCCAACGATGGCTGGTCTAGGTGTTGAAAGTGCTTCCTCATTCTGTCGGGAAATATAAAATAGTCCTTCACACAGAACCTTCTACAAATCCAAGTTCTGTACATGTGGGTTGCCGAAAATGCATGCTTGACAGACGCTTTGCAAAATGCAGCGCTCCTGCAAGCTCCTGTACATAGAGGCAACCTGAGTAATTCTATCTGTTTGGTACCAGCCAAGAATGTGTGAAAGTGAAAGTAAGCTCGGGGAGCCGCAGAGACGCAGGAGGGCACCCCTTGAACATCACACACATACACACACACACACATACACACACACACACACACACACACACACAGACACCGACACACATACACACACACACACGCACACACACAAACACACAAAAAAAGGAGAGAGGGGGGATGGGGTGGGGGAAGCACAAGGGGGGGGATAGATAGATAGATAGATAGAGAGAGAGAGAGAGAGAGAGAGAGAGAGAGAGAGAGAGAGAGAGAGAGAGAGAGAGAGAGAGAGAGAGAGAGAGAGAGAGAGAGAGAGAGAGAGAGAGAGAGGGGGGGGGTGGGAGGGGGGGCGACGCTTGGGGAATGACACAGATGGGAAGAGATGCGAGATGCGGGAGAGGGGGGGGGGGGGGGAGGTTGCAGAGGGTTGGGGCAGTGGGTGCATAGGGAGGAAAGCCGGAGAAAAGAGAGGGGAAGGAGATGCTCTTGATGGACCGCGAAAGAAGGGAGACAGGAACGACGAAGCAAGGGATGGAGAGGGAGTGGGGAGATTACAAATGAGTACCTTGACGATGCAGTGGTAACCAAAGAATACTTTGGGATGAAGCTCTCTTA
>KV908561.1:250011-259716 GCA_002005505.1 Botryococcus braunii
TAAGCACATACAAAGGTCCATTGCATCGACGTGAACCTTTCTAGACCCGAAGTTCACCCGTACAGTCCCGACCTTTGTCATCCAAAATTGTGCTGTTCAATCTTATTCCCATGCAGCTCTTTACCGGATACACATAAAGACTTGCTATGGTCGGCATTCCGCCAGACGTCAACGCTTGATACTTTCCGATAAGTCCTCTTCCTTTTCAAGCGGTGGAGAAAGCAATTATACAATCTTAGTCACAGTCAATCAAGCACCCATTATTTATTAAGCTAGGGCTGATCTAGCCCTGGCCCTTGTTTCAGGGGGTGGGGGACGAGATCGATCACCAAAGCCTGGTTGATCTGGGCAACACTCAAAACGTCATACGTGTGCTCTACAGATCTGAACACCACGGGTGCTTGATAGAGCTTCCGTTGTTGCAAATGCTTAAAATGCGGGAAAATACTAAGGAAGGCCAGCGGAATACAAGCTAAGTAATATTGGGCACATGTGCTGTACCCTTAATTTGAGGGCCCCAGCCTCGGGCCCCCGGCAATGGGGGAGTCCAATTACCGGGGCACCAGGGACTCGGGAGTCCCGAGTCGGGACTCCAGCGGCGACAACGACCTCCTGCCCGTGCCGCACAGCCCGTGCGCTCAGTGAGTGAGCCGCTCACGATGCGACATCCGTGCGCTCTTGAATCTTGATGTCGCTGCCGCAGCGGGCAGTGCCGCTACATTACAGGACACAGCCTGCCCAAAAAGCGGAAGAAGATGGCAGGGCTGTAACCCAACGTTCGCGTTCACACCTGGGAAAGCGTTACTTACGTTTCATCAAACTTGTTTTCTCTAGGGCGGTTGAAGGGTGTCAGGAGTGGGACACATCCCAAGCTACTGTTCCTGCTGCTTCCGTTTTTTGAAACATCGCTTGAACTGCTTCTTTTAAATATGAGCACTCAGATTAGGGGCATTGCTAATTTTGCGGGGTTTCGCCGCCTCAAAGGCCACCAGTGACGTGGACCGGGTTTCTTGAACGATGCTGCCACATCTTTGGCATGCTGAAAAGGCGTTAATGTGAAAGGCTGCGTGAATTAATTGCCTGTGTCAGTACGGCTTCATTGAAGTTCTGGCGCTTCGGAGAGATATGGTGATGACAAGCAAGACCAAAAGGGCTCGCAGCCCGGAACCACAGGTTTCTTTTCTTTTGTCATCTGCTCATGCCTCTCAAAATTGGAAGTTGAAATATTTCTTAATGATTGGGTTGCAAGTATTGCCATGAACTGGTCCTTTTTGGCTCTGCAGGAGTCGTTGGAGAGTCTCTTTGCTGCAGCAGGACTAGGGGAGGCCCCGTTATGCAGGGCATTGAAGCGCTTGCAAACTAGGTCTCCAAGCCCAAATGTATACAGCCGACTACAGGTACAACAGCAGGGTTTTCTTACACACAAACACGCTTTCATTACATACAAACACCTGCACTTATTCATTCATTGCGTAAGGGCCTAGTTGAAGATATTACAAGTTGCGTTTAACGGCTCCTCCCAAATTTATGTGCGATAGTTTTTTGTGTAACTTTATTCTGCATATCTTAGAAATTCTGCGTCTCCCGGTGTGGCTGGAAACTTTTAGGTGTCTTGAATAAATCAGCGGTAGGAATAAAAAGCATTTGGGGTATTGTATAGCATATGAGAAATAAGGCTCATGCAACTGTACCTGGCAGGAATGGGAAGGAGTGTGCCGAGGAAGAGTGACTGCCACAGGCCATAGAGTTAGGACTGGGGTCTGCCAAACCCTTCCTGCAGAACCCTGCACACTTCTGACTAGGAATAGCACCCTTTGAAGTTGGTTTTGGTGGGTTCTGACAATATGCTTTGCCTATAGAGTTTGATACAAGGCTGCTTTGTCCTGTTTACTTTGCATGCCTTTCTATTTCCGCTTACTGTTTATTTGCTGTGGTTGGGGCCCAAGTTGCTGGAAAGATACAACAAACGAGATGGATTCACTGGGAGTCCATAGGCCCAGGGATATTCAAAGTTGAAGTTGGGATATTACTAGGGTGTGGAGACTTTATTATTTTGCCCAATTCTTACAATGCTAAGGGACGACTTTGAAAGTCCTCTCTGCGACCTCTGATGCCGGCTAGGTGCAAGAAGTCAGATGCTAAGGAACAGCCTTGTCCTTGTCGCTGCGTGCAAGTTTTCTAGCAGGGCTTATCTGAATGGGCTGAAATTTGGGTGACAGGTGGGCGTGCAAGCTCTTGATGAAGAAGAATCTAGTGTTTCATCTCAGGGTCCCAGTCTCCAGAGTAGAAGGTGAGATAATGACACAATTTCACTGCCAAGGGTTACAATGATGCACAAGAGCACACTGTGTTTAATGGGAGATCCTTATTTCAGCGCCAGTGTCTTGAAATTTTTGTTCAGGGATCATGTAGCTGAATATTTACAGAGTTTTTGGTGCTGGTCCGGCAGGGCCCCCGGCATTGTGCAGGACCGTGGGCCTGCTATGTCTTCCGATTCACGTTCAACAGCACCAGGCTCAGTTGGGCACCGCAAGAGATATGCTGTCCGCCGGCGTCAATTGCCGGTGGATTGTGACATAGACTCCAGCACAGACTCTGAGTCTGACGCATCTGTCACGCCCTGGAGACTTCCGGGACCAAGTGCTGGAAACAGCGCAGCAAACTCAGGCTACAGTGGTGCTCACCTGCAATCTCAGTCATATGCTGATTCTGCAACGTCGCAGAGATATCTTCTGCCTCGATTCACCATTAGTACACGCAGCACTAATGGTGAACCTGCTGCAAGTCACCCACTTCTGCAGCCGCAACCACTCCGGCCGCATACCTCCCAGTTTCAGCCCTCTCAAGCAATAAGCGGCTCAAATTTTCCGTCTTCGTCAACAGGGGCCAACCCCAACACTTGGTCCAATGTACCCATGTTCAGGAATGAACGGGGTGCATGCTATGAAGCAGATGTGGCAGGCAGATTAGTAGATCGTGGAGCAGGGGAATTGCCCGAGGTTGAGCGTCAGGCTCAAAGTACAGTATTGTCTGCTCATAGCCGTCATAATCTTGGTGCCGCTGCAAATCCTCGTCATTTCCGACCCCGTGGTTTGCATCACGAGGAGGATGATGATGAAGAAGAAGACAGGGCAGCACTGGGGCGGCATCGTACAAATGCGAATGCGCATCAGGGTATGCCTGGTTCATTGCTGCATTTTTCTGGGGTCTCTCTCTCTCCCCCCCCTCTCTCTCTGTCTCTGTCTCTCTCTCTCTCTCTCTCTCTCTCTCTCTCTCTCTCTCTCTCTCTCTCTCTCTCTGTCTCTCGCTCTCTCTCTCTCTCTCTCTCTCTCTCTCTCTCTCTCTCTCTCTCTCTCTCTCTCTCTCTCTCTCTCTCTCTCTCTCTCTCTCTCTTTCCTTCCCTCCCTCTCTCCCTCTCCCTCCCTCCCTCCCCGCCCCCTCCCCCCCCCAAGTTTCTGGTCTGATTGACGTGGCAAGTGGATAGGCAAGCAAGCAAGGGTCTGTATCACTACCTTGCCTTTGGCAAGTGTGAAGGATGGGGGCACTGCAACTTAAAAGCTGTTCTGGGTCGTTCCACCAATCAGTGACAAATGGAGTTGCCATGCATGTGTGTGTGTGTGTGTGTGTGTGTGTGTGTGTGTGTGTGTGTGTGTGTGTGTGTGTGTGTGTGTGTTGGGGGGGGGGGGGGACATGAGACTCATCCCCGAGGCAACCCTGAATGCTTTTGGCGCATAAAGTTGCTGCATACAGCTTATGCTATTGGATGTGGGTGGGCTGCATAATTTAATTGGAGCTGCCAAGGATTTGCATATCGCTTCCGTATTCCCAAAGTGACTAATGAGGAAGTGACAGACCTGGAAAGATGACGAGTTCCAAGCTTACACTTGGCCCTTGAAATGGGAGTAGGAAGGGCCTAATGTATGTTTTGCCGGCTGCGGACAGGCCACGAGCAAGTTGGATCCCCTGGCCGTGCTCCCACTGATAGGCGGTTTCCTGGCGTGGCGCCCCTGCTTGCAAATGTGGGATTTGATGTACTTATGAATGAACTTCCAGGGCGGCTGGAACGAATCCAAGTTGCAGGTGAGGTGATTGCATTGTGCAGACTTGTTTGCTGTGGCATACCTGTGGTTTTGCATATCTCCAAATTTATTCTCAATTGGAGTTGCCATAGAGGGAGGTTGCGAGCGTGGACTCTCACCACTATACTGCTTTTGGTCTGGAGAAATCTAAAATGCTGTTTTCACCAGTTTGTTTTGCAGCTCACTGTTGACTGAGCTCACTGTTCCTGTAAAGGTGAGCAAGGAGGTGGCGCAAGAGATCCTGGTGGGGAGGTAGAAGACGGTGTCGGGGGAATGCAAGTCCCTGAAGGTGACATTGCACAGCCTCAAACTCCAACAAGAAATGAGGAGTGTCCTACGCCCCGTGGAGCCCGAGCAGCTGGTAATCGTTCATCTCAGAGAGGGGAGATTTCTTATGAGTCTCTTTACGAGGAAACGAACACTCTGCTTAAGAACCTCCACTTTGAGCGTGTCAAGCGCTTAGGCCATTCCGCAGTTGCTTGGAAGGTTGAATGATTTGTAAAGGGCGCTGTGTAGCTTTTTTAAAATCACCACCTATGCAGTGGCAGAGTAATACTTTGTGTGACAGCTATTGATCCTTTCAGGCTACGTGTCCTCTCTTGCCTCACACTGCCATTCAGCATCGGTCTGGACATCTGGAATGGCTGTCAAGTTACTTGGGGCTAGGCTCTGCGCTTTTCACTGTGCCAGACTGTGATTGAAAACACACAGTTTGTCAGGATGCGTGAGCAACACTCAATTTTGTGTCAGAATTGTAGGCCAATACTTGCGCGTGCTATCCAATATTCTACTGTTGGACACTACAATTCCCCAATGGAATGTCTTGGTACCGGCATGCAGTATCAGTTTCCTGAGTCGACACTTGCACCTGGTCCCTGGGTGTATGTTGAAAGGGAGCGGGGGCTTTGCATACTAGGCCCCCTGTTCCTACGGAATATCAGGGGAGGTGGATGTAGAGCGCTGTGTGAATGCCTTGCGAATGTTTCATATCTGTGTATAGGCTGAGTTTGAAAATGCAGGTTAAGCCACTGTATTGGTTTTGTCTATCAGCTGCAGTGGCAGTTGTCTCTCCAGCAGGTAGACCTGAGCATTGTCTGCGGAGAATTGTGTGGGGAGAGGGGAAAAAGGGGGGAGGGGGCACGCAAGAGTGAGCGGGCTGGATTGCATGTGTGGTGGTGGTGGGTTGGACTGGTCTTACTGGAAAAGGTGTAAAGTGTGCATGACCCGGCACCTGCTTCAACTATTTACGAAACGCCAGGCTGATACTGTCAAGATCTGCAGCAGAAAGAACGTTTGCTTGCAGCATTTGGAAGGTGACTGTTGTCATATCTGGAACCCTGGAAGTAATGTGCCTATGCGCACGTCTGCCTTGATCACCAATGCTGGTGTTATATCGGTCAATGGGAGAAGAAATCATGCATTGGCGAGCACTCTTCATTTGGGCTCCAGTTTTGGCGTGAACACCTGCTGGGTTTTTGTCCCATACTAACACGATGTTAAGTGTTAAGTATGAGCAATGATTGGCTGAAAGTACACTGGTCATATGGGATTTGTAAAAAGTGTGTCACCGTTCTCTGGTTCTTTTCAGAGGGGGTCGTCTGTCCTCTTTCCGTGCTTGAAGGAAAAGGATAATCGGACCAGGATGACTGGCATTTGACATCGATTTCACTAGAGTATTTTTGGGGTGGTGACCAGGGTACGACAGGGCCCGTAAATTCCCTTCGGGTGGCACGAATAGCTCAGCTAGAATCGTGCGGGTGGCACCCGACTGTCGGCAGTTAAAATGACGGGTTTTGCGCGGGGTGCCCGTATACCCAGGCAAAAAATGTGCGGGTGTGCCAATTTGCGTCTGCATGCTTAAATTTGGGGCTCCTGCCGGAGTGTGGATGCTGACAACCACTCTCAATGAAACCTCATGCACTTGAAACGAAAATGAGGGAGTTTTGGCATATGATACACCACAAACCAATGTGAAAACGGCAAAGGAGGCATCACGTTGAAGGCGATTCCACGGGTTCAACATATGTGTCATGATCACTCTTACATGAGATACTCTTGCCTGGTGCATGTGCTTGGTTGGTGCCTGGCACGCTTGAGTTGTCGGAGGGACAGTACTGGTCCTCTACAAAAAAACCAAAAGTTAATTGAGGATCATCGTCTTTAAAGCTGTTCTCCTTCCCCGTAAATTTCCCGTACAACCCATATTTTTTTTGTCGGGGAACCCGTATTGCCTTGCAGATGAGGCGCGGGTCCCCCCCCCCCCCCCCCCGGTAGAAGGACCTTGCAAACGTTGCAAAACATGCGGCGTTCCCGAATGCCTTTCCAGATATTTTACGGGCCCGGCATGCCAAGCCCAATCCCCGTACAGTCCCCGCACGGGTTGTCGTACCCTGGTGGTGACGTGGTTTGCCTGGCCTTATTTGACTTTGTGCACGGAAAAGGTAAACACGTGTAAGCCCACTGCCCTTTCTTCTTTGGTGTTGGGGGGTGGGGGGGAGGGCAAGCTTGTCTCTTAAGAGCGTTGCTTACATCTCGAATATCATGTTGGAGATCGCTGACGTCTCCCGCCCCAATTTCCAAGAGATGCCCCCTTTTTTTCGGTGGCTTACCCCCCCCTCCCCTCTCTCTCTCTCTCTCTTCTCTCTCTCTCTCTCTCTCTCTCTCTCTCTCTCTCTCTCTCTCTCTCTCTCTCCTCTCTCTCCTCTCTCTCTCTCTCTCTCTCTCTCTCTCGCATCTCCCTCCCCTCCTTGTCGATCATCTATAAAGTCATCTCATTTTGGAGTATCTTAACGTTTTGATCTGACTCAAAACGTTAAGATACAGCAATCAGGGAGTCTGTTGCCATCTCCTTTGAACCCGCGGGGTGCAATGTCATTTCTGGATGAAGCATGTGCGCATGATGAACCCGCGGGATGCAATGTCATGTCAGGATGAAGCTTGTGCCCAGCATGCCTAGCTGGGCTTCAAGAGTGTCACGTTGCTGGGACAATTGACCCTTTTTCGGATTGTAAGGGCAAGGGGATTTGCTTGATCAGGTACTGTCGTCATGATCCTGTTTCCTTGGGGAATGTATCTTTCGCGAAATCGATCGTTTAATCTGTCTTAGGCTTCCTTTGGCACCTATACTGGTTGCACGACCAATATGGCAGGTAGCTGAGCGGTCTCATTTCTCCTTGCATCTCATAAGTCAGGGCTCCATTATAGCCAGCTCGCGCGCTCTGTGAGACAAATGTTCCCCTGCAGTAGTCGTTCCTACTGAGATTGTTTCTGTGGGTTTAGGCGCCTTCGTGCCCTCACCTGGGAGAGTATCAACCGTCCAGCTTGCACCATCCTTTGCCCGGCCTGTGATCAAGTGCTCGAGTAAGTCTCCAGGGATGCTGGCAAAGTCTGTCGTGTTCTTGGTGAAGCCTGGCGCAAGTCTCGTGAGCGTCAAAAGGTTTTGGGAGAGGGAAAGTCCGGTTGACTAGAAGTGGGAGCAGCTACATTTGAAGGCGAAAGGGAATTTTGGTACCGGATATGAGGGTATGTGCAGGCATATAGTTGAATATGCACGGGCAGATGTTGACTGCTGGAAGGGTCAAGGTCGAAAAGCATGAGGTACTCATGAAGGCGGCTTTAAAACATTTTAGAGTGGTTATAATGGAGTGGAGTAGAGGGAAGTTTGAAAAGGTGGAAGAAAGCCCGCTGACACCAGAGAGATTGGGGTTAGGGGAAACTGTATCTTGAAAGCTACCCGTCATACCTGCTGCCTGCATGGGATATGGTTTGCCAAGTCGAGGTTCCACGCTGGGTAGCTCCGCTTGGGCGGGACCACGTGGCTCCAGTTGACATCACAACGTGCTTCACCAGCTTCGGTTGAAGGAAGAATCCTGCCAGGCATGGGTTGTATCAGATGTCTTGCCAGAACGAACTTGTACTGCCAAATATTGCTAAACAAGCTTTGAGTGCATGCGCATACAAAGCATCTCAAAGGTCATCCCTTGCGGGCTTCAGCAGGATGGACGCAATCCTATTTGCAGGTGCCTCGACACTCTGAGGACCAGACATCTGTCAAAATCGTCATGACAATGCCGATGGGCTTGTCAGCCTCACATGGGAGCAGTCTCAAGGCCGTCATTGAGAAGGAACAACGCCTACGTAGAGCTGGAGGGGCACAGATATTTTAAAATGTGTTTACAGGAGTAGGCCCCACAGCCTCCAGAAAGTTTGTCACTTCGCCACCTTAGAAGGTCTTGCCGGCAGAGAAAGTCTTGGTACACTTTATGCCTTTGCAAGCGGGCGTTATCAGTAGCAGCCATGCGTTCAGGGTCTGCAGCTCTCTGGCCAAGAACTTCTCCAGATGCCACCACGGAAGCCCTCTGAGCATCTGCTGCCTTGCCCATTTCCAGTAAGAATATTGCCATCTGCAGGGAAATGCTTTAGTTAATTAACCTATTTAACCCTAGTTAACCTTATAAGGTAAGGGCGCGACATACCATGTAGAGCATTCTCTTGGGTAACACATTAGCAGTCTTTTCGTCATTCATCAAGGAGAGAACGAATGGCCGTAACATATGTATAAGTAGTGCAAGGGTCTTGTCCTGCAATGTGAACTGTTTTTCCTCGAATGAATTTGGCGGACAGTCCGCCTCCTCCCTTTCCAGAATCAGTCAAAAGATACATGCATGCCTACAGTGCGAGGACTAACCTTTGTGTTGTTATCAATAAAAGGGTCGTCAAGAGGGTGTAGATCGTGGGGTACAGAAGCCACAACAGCGGAAATCCGGTCGGCTTCCTGCGCCTCCAGTTTTCGCCTTGCTTTAACGGCTGCCTGCGAGAATTACACTCGTTCGGTAGAGTTTGTGACAGAAATAAAATAATCGGTTCTTTCCCGCCCTATTCAGCAGGCTAGCCCCTCCTTATCAAATTAAAGATTGAATCATAGCTTAACCTCCTCCTACGGCGGGGTTTGACTTGCTGGACAGCGATTGAAAACGGTGGAGCAATTACTGCTGAACGGCCCCATAAATCAAGCCGCCAAGCTTAAACGTTTACGTTAATGCTCTGCTCAAATTTAAGGCCTAGCAGCTTCTGACTCCGACGAGCATAATCCCAGAGAACAGAAGGGGCCTCCACAACGAAAGAGTTGTGCGGTTTATATTTGCACACACATACGACCACACAGGCAAACACATGTGTGGGTCTGCATGCGCACACACACACAACCCCCCACACACACACACACACACACACACACACACACACACACACACACACACACACACACACACACACACGCACGCACACCCCAGACAGAGAGTGGGGGGGGGGGTAGAGTTAGAGATAGAGGGGGGGGGAGAGAGAGAGAGAGAGAGGGGGGGGGGTGAGGGAGGGGGGGAGGGGGGGGGGAGAGAGAGAGAGAGAGAGAGAGAGAGAGGAGAGAGAGGAGAGAGAGAGAGAGAGAGAGAGAGAGAGAGAGAGAGAGAGGAGAGAGAGAGAGAGGAGAGAGGAGAGAGGAGAGAGAGAGAGAGGGGGGGGGGGGGGGGGGGGGGGGGGGGGGGGGGGGAGAGAGAGAGAGAGAGAGAGGAGGAGAGGAGAGAGAGAGGAGAGAGAGGAGAGAGAGGAGGAGAGAGAGAGAGAGAGAGAG
>KV908562.1:0-45000 GCA_002005505.1 Botryococcus braunii
ATTCAGAGCGACTGTACAGCGTATTTTCAACCAGAAGATTGATCTGCAGTGAAAGCCAGAGAGTAGTCCTGCACCAGCTTTCAATCCTTTCCAAATGGAGTTAGTGCAATAGGAACAGAGGAACGCCCGCGTACTGCGCAAAACTAAACGTAGGACAGCTCCGCTTCGAGTGAAGTCGCGACGATCGTGTACTAGCAAGTTTGCGATCCACAGACCGCCAAATTAATTATTTCGCTTTGCCATGATTATGTACAGCTCTGGACGGCAACCGCCTGACTGGATTGCATCTGAGTCAAGATGATGTTCAGATTCCTCGGTGGCTACTGCGGCAATTTTAAAGTTAATTTGCCGGCGGCGGCAACAACATGGGGGGGGGGGGGGTGCGGACCGAAAAGAATTAGCAAAACGTATAAAGGCCCCCCCTCTCCAGATAGTCACACCAGAAACCCCACGGTATACAACACATAGGTGCGCGCACAGTGCATGCTTGCACCCATGGACCATGGGTGCAAGCATGGGCCATGGTCAAATGAGCCTCCTATGAGGGCCCCACCCAGTATCTCGTTCACTTTCCGGTACCCCAGAACGGTCCGCTCATCAGCGCTATATGTATTCAAGCTCAAACCACGTTCCAAAAACCCTAAATGTTGTAACATGGGGCCCCTTGGGGCTCAGTGGAGAACTGTGATTGTGTGTATTTGTGAAGTGACGTGACTGGTGCAAACATAATGGTCACTGACCTGAGTCAGGTGTCACTCAAGAGACATATATTGAGGTACGTGGTACCTGTAAACCCTATCTTAGTGTATATAGGGTTGTTTACGGACTGATTCGGATGATTCGGACACTGGTTAAGGTGCTAACGGGTAGATTCGGGCAAGTAAGTCCAAATGGTGTTGTATCCGGACCATCTTAGGCACCTACTGCTACCTTAGTGTTCGTTCTAGACTCTGAGTAGTCCTACGGACGTCATTTGCATTGATCGAGTCGTTAAGGCCATTCGAGGGCAGGTCGGATGCGGTAATCCGTCTTAGCGGTCAGTACTTTTGACGATGCTTGAATGGTACGACGGGATTCGCACGGATAGCGGGACATTCCGCATGAGTTGCGTGCATAAAGTGCTTGACGATGACGGCTAAGGGAGGCAAATTATGTAAGTCCTCCTGCGTCAGTATTTAAGGGATAGTATCACAGACTTTCTGGTAGATCTGTTGCTTCGCAGACTCCAGTACTTGAGCAGTCGTCCTTGTTTGGTACGACTGATCCTGTGTGGTACTGTTCCCTGCATAGACTGCTAAGACTGCAGCTTATTGCAGGTATCCCTTGATTAGTTGTTCCTTAGTTAGTGCAGTTACGCTTTAGTGCACTTGCATTGTAAATAGATCTGTTGCTTCGCAGACTCCAGTACTTGAGAAGTCGTCCTTGTTTGGTACGACTGATCCATGTGTGGTACTGTTCCCTGCATTGACTGCTAAGACTGCAGCTTATTGCAGGGATGAAGAAGCTGGGTTGAATTGAAGGCGGCAATGGACGAAGGGGTGGGACAACGGCAGCCGATTTTCCAATACTAAACCCTACACCAAAGACCCAAACAACCTTTTTTTCTTTTTTAACTTTGTTTTCCGGGTGCTGTGTGCGTCGCAGCCGGAAACCGACGAAACTCCGCTCAGGAGCCTAAATACTAAAGGAAAATATCAAATGATCATCGGATATGCTTCCTTATATTCATAAACCTACGTGGCTGCCTGAGAATGGTGGAGACTGATGTCCCAGTGTTTGGCGACTGTCTCCGGGTACTGCCGATGTACCGAAGTGAACGAGATACCACAGGTGCGTAACCCTGTCACCGAGCGCGGGAAAAGTCCGGAGGTACTGCGTAGAGAACTGCCGATCGTAAAGAAAGTGCACTGATTGCCAGGCTTTGGAGACCCAACACACATTTGCAGCATGCAGTCAAGGTGGTCTGCGATATATCATAGCCAGGGGTAGCCTGGGCAGCAAGAACTGCCACCGTGTACTGAAAGTGAGAAGGTCTCAAAATGAATGCTGCTAAAGACCTGAACTCCCCCCTTTCGGATCTTCAGATATGAAGAAAACAGTGCTATTTTCGTAAAGGGATTGGATCTAGCATGTATGATTTCGATCCATTAGAAGAAGAAGAAGAAGAAGCAGCTGTAGCAGCAGCATCTGCAGCAGCAGCACATGGAGTAGGTACGTTGATTGATCAGCGAGCTGCAATCGGTGATTTGGGGGCGGCTCTAATTCCAGCCGCTTGGAGTCAGTGGTGGGCCTTCCAATGATTGGTGGCGTTGCAAAATTTTCTTAATTGACTTTTTTATGTATGCAGACTGGTTGAACCTTTCAGACGAGTCTGATGTGGCGAGCTCAGAGATTGAAGACAAGTTCATTTTCTCAAAAGGTGCTATCAAGCATGATTATCTCGAACCATACCATTAATTTTTCCAAGCAGCTTCATAATATGTCCATGTCATTGCAGGTTTAGTCAAGGCTGGTGAGCTAAACGATGCCTTGAAGGGTTTTCGAGAAGTTGTCAGCACTGAAGTTGAGAAGGGAAAGTGGTGAGCCCCGTCATACCATTGAGACTTTGGCTGATGTTCCCACCTCTTTACTGATTCCTGATTCCTGCAGGGGTTTCAAAGCTCTTAAACAAATCATAAAGCTGCAGTTCAATTTACGAGATCCACAACAACTGGTCAAAGCTTGCAGGTATGCTGCAGTTCAGGTTCCACATCTGATTAGTAGATCTACTCAAACCAAGTTTCAGAACCTGCTGTGGGTTTGTGGTTGTGCAGGGATTTGCTGTCTTATGATGGTCATGTTCCAACCAGCCGGTGGGGAAGATGCCTGCAAAGTTTGTTGGGCTTTGTGTCGAAAAGCACAGACAATGAAATGGTTCAGGTTTGCCCTTGATGCAATATATAAACTGTAGTTGCTTGAAATATCTGACGGCACTGACCTTGCGGGGTAAACCAACTGTAGTTTGTTGGGTAACAGGTGTTTTCCAGCGCTTTGCTTGATGGTCTTGAGAAAACTCGTCACAAATTCTTGTGGTTTAAGGTTCAAAGTAACCTGTGTCAGATGTGCATCAAGTTCAAAGATTATGAGCAGGCCAGAAGCATATGCATGGAGCTGGACAAGTAAGTTACCTATCCACACAACGGTTTTTGATGACTGATGGAATTGAGGGTGAAGATTTGTGGCCAACAGGGCCTTTACAAAACCAAATGTAGCTTTTACAGCTGAAAACATTTCTTTTGCATTTTCTACACCAGCACCCTAGTGTTTCAGGAATTTTACATGCCTTCCAGCTGTTGGAGCACTCATACCATTGGGCATGCTGTCACCTGCAGACCAACAATATCAAATCTTGGAATTCTGAAGATCGCAATTGCATATGACCCTACATCAAACACACATTGTAACTTTGCCGTACCCCTACAACCATACCAAGTTGCAACTTTAAAGAAGTTCCATGGATTATATCACTAATGAAGTGAGAAGGGGATCGCCTGGGTGATGCCGCATTGGCTGCAGGATCTGTCGCACAGCTGAAAGAAGTAATGATGTGACCGTGAAGTTGCAACAAGCGGACTTGCAAAAGTTGGGGCAACTGCTAGACCAAGCTAAAGCCACAGAGAATGATTATCACGACAAGAAGGTTGAGAGTCTGGATACGATACTTGCGGAGATCTGGAGTTGGGACATAAAGGTGACCTTGTACTTGCTGTATATAGCGCAATCTGTCGTCAAAAGAAAGCTGGACGCGGATAGGGATGCAGTCTTGTGTGCCATTAAGTGGTATTTTCTATGATTTCCGATATCTGCATTCACGTGACTGTACCGCATAATTCAACAGTGTTTGGCAAAGCTAAAAGTGGAGTGTTGATCTCTAGTTTTCTCTCTGCACTGCGGACATGCACGTACAAATATTGTTGTAATAACCAACAAGAGACGGAAGGGTTGTTGGACGGGTTGAATACAAAGCTGGAATGTGTTCAGTAGATGATTGTGCACTGATTGAACATGGAATACTGAAACCAGTGGCCTAACATGATAGTTGCCTTGCTGCACTGTGTGTGTGTGTGTATGTGTGTGTGTGTGTGTGTGTGTGTGTGTGTGTGTGTGTGTGTGTGTGTGCGCCCGCGTGCATATGTGTGTGTGTGTGTGTGTGTGTGAATGTGTGTGTGTGTGTGTGTGTGTGTGTGTGTGTGTGTGTGTGTGTGTGAGAGAGAGAGAGAGAGAGAGAGAGAGAGAGAGAGAGAGAGAGAGAGAGAGAGAGAGAGAGAGAGAGAGAGAGAGAGGGGGGGGGGGGAGAGGGAGAGGGGGGAGGGAGGGAGGGGGGAGGAGGGGGAGGAAGGGGTGGAGGAACCAGAAAGACAGATCTCCTCCCCCTCACGCATGTGTTTCTGCGTGAGAGGGTCAGAGAGGAATGGGGGGATAGGGAGGGAGAGGGGGGGGGGGAGGAGAGAGAGTGTGTGAGGGGGAGGGAGGGAGGGAGGGGGGAAGGGGAGGAATCAAAGGCAGAGGGAGGGAGGGATGTGTGCATGTGTGCGATTGACATTCGGGCGTATGTGGCACAGTGTTGCTGGAGCTCACTGGCTGCAGGCAGGGCCGGCCATGTGGAGTGCCTCCAGGGCATGGCCCAGGCGGGAATGCTCCTCCCCCTGGACAGTCCTGATCGCAGTTTGGCAGGGGAATCTCGAAAGCGTGAGATTTGGGAAGTCGCAATTGCAGGCTGTAGAAAAGAGAAAGAGCAGGTCCTGGCTTGGGTTTTCAGAGCGGGCTGGCCTGACACCACGATCACGGCAGCTGATGCCGAGAGCCCCTGGCTCCTCGCACATCTGTGGAACGATTGGGCAGGCAAAGAACAGATCTGGAATCTGTTTGGTTACATCGGTTGGAGAAATGCTGGGCGGCCCTTCCTCTTGGAGCTAGAGCTGTATCATGCTGCAGTGCAGTGCAACACAACCAAATGCCTGGAGGAACTCATCGACAAAGGCTGCAGGTCTCGCTGGCTCTGCATTTTGGCAGTGATTGAGGGGAAAGCGTCATTTGTCCGGCTGATTGCAGAGCGGGGCTGCCGATGTGACCTGTACGCATTGTGTTTTGCTGCGCGCTCCGGCAATCCCGAGGTGCTGCAGGCTGTTGCCGCGTTGTTCCCCGGTGGTCCTCTCAATAAAGGTCCTCCAAGCAGGTGTGGCCCATCTCACTGCTTCCTCTACGCCGCAGAAACGGCAGCAGCACTGGGGCATGCAAGGTGTCTCTTGTTGCTGTTGGACAAGTTTGATGGCCTGGGGAACTACTACTCGTGGAGCATTTCTTACGCCGCAGCTGCAGGGGGGCACGTGTCCTGCCTTGAAATCCTCCACAGGTGTGTGGCCACTGGACTGACCTCCTGTTCCTGCTCGTACCAATAAAGTCTGACCCACTTCTTATTCTGTGCAAATCTTGGCCATGTGCTTTTTGTTATGCGTGTACCCCATGAGCCACGTATGCTTTTCGAATGTACTTGTGCCTCTCTCTCCCACTCCTTGTTAGGGCATGTTTGGGTGTGACCCAGGGTGGCGATGATGGGGTTGGCAGCAACCGTGGTGGGGATGTGTGGGGGCCTTAACAATGTGTGGGGCCGTTGACATGTAAAGTGTCTTTCTGTCTGTGGGCCTCTCCCTTTCAAAGCATTAGACCTACATGTTTCGTAGTACTTATTCCTAGGGCTTGTACTCCTAGGGCTAATGTTTTTCCACGCAGCTGGAACTATGTTGTCACACTTGCAAAGGGGGTTGCTACGATCCCCAAAGCACCGGGCAGGCCTTGTCATTATTGTCCAAGCTGGGGCCTTGACGCTGGTGGGCTGTGCATTTCGGAAATGCGCCCGTCCCTACTCATGACACTGTTCCCTTGCACGCTGGAGGCCCTCAAAGGTTCCTGACCACCAGTGTCCCTGTGTTCTGATTGCGAAATACATCGTCGCTTGCAAAGGTGCCTTCAAGAGCTTGTGAGGCATGGCGTGGGCGTGCCGGTGGTTCCCTTGATCATTGCTTTTCCGGACGCGTTCGCTCTGCATGAAGATGCTCGAGGGTTCGTTGAAGATCGTGTTTGGTGGTGTGTCTACATGCCATCTTGTCCAGGGGAGCTGTCTCACAGTCATTGCCATGCCGTCCTCTTCAGCCCTAATGGCTGATCGTAGAATGTGATATTCCTTTCTCGCTTCCTTCAAACGTGTGACTTGCGTACTGTGTCTGATTAGGAGGCATTGCTTGCACGCCTACCGGGCGGCCTTGGCAGCGGCGGAGAACGGCCATTTGCGGTGCCTTCAGTGGGCAATGAGGAGCAGAAACTTGGCCCCAGGCAGAGACTTGCTGGAAGCGGCGAGTGCAGCGGGTTCTCTCGAGTGCGTCCAGTATTTGGAATTCTGCTGGAGGGGAAGGGAGCGCTGGCGCTGGTATGCTCATCATGCTACCGAACCCCAGGTCCTTGCGGTTGGCCTCAAGCGTCTGCCGCGCTACGCCTGGGATTCTGTCATGGAATCCCAAGTTTTCAGCGGACAGCACCACTGCATGGAGTTGATGTACAGCCGTGGCTACCAGGTGGGCGAGCGCCAGATATATAAGGCCATTATTGCGATGGCCTGTTGCAGGCTCGAATGCCTCAAGGTAGTAGTGAAATACAGCGGAGTGCCTCCGCGAGAGCTCCTGGACATGGCTGTGGCTGCCAAGGCTGGGGAGGCCATGCTGCGCTACGTCCATGAGTTGGGAGGCACCATCAAATTCGAGACTGCCCTGGCTGCAGCAGAGGCCGGGCAAGCAGGGGCGCTGCGCTATGCTCTGAATCAGGGGGCCCCCAATCACATGGGGGCCATCGAGGCCGCGTTCAGGGGTGGGTCGAGCGAATGCCTACAGCTTCTGCACGAGCATCCACGCATGCCGCAAGTCGCGGAGCACGCGGCAGAGTTGGACGAGGAAATGAATCGGTGGCGTGAGAAATATTGGGGTCGCGACTTACCGCGCCCTACTCTGGAAGTGCTGAGGTACATGTGTGAGCACATGGATATCAAAGGGACCCCTGAATACATGGAGCTGCTGCGGAAGGGGGCCCGCGGGCTTGAAGAACGCGCCTTCTACGGGGTGGACTGGCAGTCGGTTCTCTATTTGGCGCGCAATCTGCCGGGCCCCTTGCCTGGGTCCCTGGAGGCGATGGCCGTGGTGCTGAAGGAGAGGGCTGCCGCCCTGGCCCACGTGTTTTTTTGGGCGGAAAAGCAGGCCGAGCGCTGGGGTGACTCGCCAATGCCATGGCATCGCGTGTGGAGTGGAGTGGCACGCCTTCCCGAAGCGCTGCGGGAACGGATCGCCTTTGAAGCGCACCTCTGCGTCAACCGTGGCGGAATGCTCAAAGAGGGCGTGGCTGTCCCCTGCTTTGCACCTCTCCCAATGATTCCCTGAATGATTCCTTCCATTTTGGCAGAAGGGGGAGGCAGCATGGGTAAGTCGGGCTCGCTCTCTAGTGCCATGATTTAAGGGCAGGCTCCAGACCTGAGTTGGCCCCTTTCATGTCCCCTGCGTTCTTTGTGGTGGTACGTTGTTGAAGCTGAGGTTTGCACTTCAGGAAAGTACTAACCAGTGTTCTAGGAAGGAGCATTCTAAGCAGCTTGCTATCCAGCGAGGGTTTTTGGTTGTCAACGTATTGGGACACAGGTTGAGTTTGCATTCCTTTGTGGTAGCTGCCTGCGTGGTGTTTTCCCACGCGCCACGTTTATGAGTCATGGGAGCATAGGCCTGCCCTTTTGTACAGCTGATCTGGAACCTACGCGTGTGCCGGGTCATGCACACTCCACACGTTTTCTAGGGCCCTATGTGTTCAGCAGATAGATCCTGGGTTTGAGAGAAGAGAAGAGGCAGAGAGTTGTCGCTCCTTTACTGCGGTTGCGCCCTAAATATATGTGTACATGTGGGGTTGACCTCTGTACACACGAGTTCGGGAAGGACCTGTCCTGGGCCCCACTCTCCATGGCTTGCTCTCTCCTGTGCCCATTATGTAGGTTAGACACACAGACAGGAAAGGACACGGAAGTTACAGTGCGTCGCGGCGCACAGGGCCCCAGACGGGAAACTGAACTCAGGGTCGCTGGCTTTACTAGAGCACTGCTCTAAAAGGTGTGACAACTCTACCTTTTCTATTTACAGCCCAAGGATCTGCTGGTCGAGTAGGTACTTGGCAAAAAGCCAATGGATCTGATGATCCGAGTTTTTCCAGTGTACTTTAGAAACCTCAGTTGACTGGTGGCACATTGAACCTACGTGGTGCCCTGGCCCCCTCACGTGTTCATCGATCTGGCACCCTCACTTGTTTGATGATTCCTGACGTGTTCATCGAATCCCAGCTGGCTCATGTTGCCCCTTAACCCAGTAAGGAGCTTGGCATGTCATGAGAATGTGGCTTTGCAATTCTCGAGGCTCGTAGTCTGCAAGAATTCTTTACTTATCGTTGGTCTAAATTGCGTCACGAGCGTCTGTAGCGGTGACGCAAGCAGAGTAAGAGGTCTGAGTGTCTTGATTCTGCTCAAGGTGTGTATGTTCCCACACTCTTGATCTAAGGGTATGAGTCTCGATCTGTTGGAGAGTTGATAGCGTGGAAGCCAAGCCTGGGGTGGACATCAGGCAGGCGATAACAATACGACCATTTTTGACCACCATTTGCCAGGCATATTTTGCGGCTTTTGCATTTAGATACTGTTGGGATTGTTTTTTTTTTTTTTTTTTTTCTTTTTTTTTTTTTTTTTTTTTTTTTTTCTGGTGAGATGTTATGGGCTGTTTGTTGTCACGTAATGACAGGGCTGCCCTCGTAACACAAGCTACCTCTGGAAAGGAAGAAAATGACAGATGTCCAGCCCAGAGGGCATGGTGAGATGCACCTGGAGAACACCCCCCCCCCCCCCAAGATGGGGAGGATTCGGGCACCCCAGGGTGTGCAGAGGGGGGGTGGGGGTTATGGAGGGGGGTGTAGATTGACGTTTAATGCTTTGGCTCGTTCCCACACAGCCTGATTTTGCTAGGCCTGCAGGCGACAGGCCGTTATTCCCTATAGGCAGCAACCGTCCTAAAGGCAAAGATGAAGTTGTAGTTGGCATGCCTGTGGGTGCATGTCTGCTGACAGAAATTTTGGGCAGTAATAAAACTCATTAGCGATGGGGCCAAAGCCCAACGGCCACCTGATCTGTTGGTGCTTGGTTGCTGCCGGGTGTGTACGCGGCAAACCTCTCCAAAGATGAGCGAATGAGCTCAAGCTTGCCACCCCAGGAAACTATAACATTAACTTTTTTTGGAAACTGGCAGTGTTATAATGCAACTCACCATCGTGGGGATCCCCACGTACGATGTATTCGTGGGGACATTGTGGGTATGTTGTGTCTTGGAGCATATCATGATCAGTACAACATAGGTATGAAGCCATGCATGTAGCAGTGCGAGAGTATGCCAACGGAACATATAGTTGTTCCGCGCGGAATAGCGCGCTGTTCCGCTATTCCTTTTGAACCCTAACCCTAAACCCTAAAGATTGGACCAGCCAACACAGGAACAGTCCTTGTTCTGGAACGTTCCGTTGTTTTGCTGGGATATTATGGAGAGTTTCAATCGTTGCCACGGGGGGTCGTGCTGGGTCAAGCGTTCAATATGTGATGGTGATTCCCAGCTGCAAACCGCTATATAGGAGACTATATTCTCCTTATGGTCTTGCCATCAATGTCAATTATGTGTGGCTATCAAGCAACTCCGACAGAAGAGACATAGCGACTTCCTGTTGTGATTCTACCACACAAGTTGAAGGGGTGCTTGGATGTTCTGTTACAAACGTCAGTATCACTAATTACTTCAAGCACAAGGGACTGCACTTGGAGCCCAGGATCGTCCGGAGCACACATTAACTGTTTCAGGCGCTTCCTAAGGGAAACAAGCCAGTTTGGGCGAGTTAACTTCAATGAATCCAACCAAAGGAACCAGAACCTTACTACATGTCCGTGGCACTCCTTGCCGTCCAGGAGTTACTCATGAGGATGCTGATCAGCATCCTATTGATATGACGTGTCTGTAACCCAGTATAGATGCTTGTCAAAGCATAAAGCTTAGTAAGCACTGGATTATCTTATGGATGGACCTAGCTGCACATTTGTATGTGATGAGTGCATAACAGTGGATGGTGGACTGATGATACATGTATGGGATGCACCCATATGGCGGACACTTATATGGCGGATACTTATATAAGGGATGGCGGACAACCTGTTGCGTTTAGCACCGCCCCTGAGTAGTCATGACTCATGACCGGATCAATGAGCTCATCCCAATGGCATTGTTATATAACTCAGGCTCAGCCTCATTTGAACGCTTATAGGCCCTTATAAAATGAGAAGGGCCTATATGAATAGCGTGTACAAGCGGTCATATGAGGCTGAGCCCAACTGGGTATGAGATCCCATGACAATTGCATTAGTGACATTGCAATGGATAGTTTGAGTTCTGGAAGTCATGACGGATCAGTGATCACTGATCAGTCTTAATGGAAGGACAGTGGAGACAAGTTCATGAGCTCGTGGATGCAGCGACCCAAGGTGCACCAACGGGTCAAAGTGCATGTGGGCGCTCTCACACTCCACAATATCACGTAGGTTCATTTGAAACTATACGAAGAGAGCTGGGCAAACGATATTTAGTCTTGCAGCTTGCAAGTTGCAGCTTCTCCTTGTTGCAACTTATGGCAGCAAGGAACTCCGCGAGCTTATTGACCCTCGAACTTCGATGGGCTTATGGGCACATGCCCCTGCCTCTGCATGGCAGCCCATCCTTGGCAACGTCCGAGGGCTTTGCCCAAAAACATGACGTCGTTCCCTTCTGATTGATCTTCCGATGAAGAGAGCTGGGCAGATGAGATTTAGTCTTGCAGCTTGCAAGTTGCAACTTCTCCTTGTTGCAACTTATTGCAGCAAGGAACTCCGCGAGCTTATTGACCCTTGACCTTGGAGGGGCATGTGGGCACATGCCCCTGCGTCAGCATGGCAGCGCATCCTGGGCAACGTCCGAGGGCGTTGCCCAAAAACACGACGCCGTTCCCTTCCGATGGATCGCTCAACTGTTTTACGTTAACCCTCACACAACTATCTGGAACCACCGCTCATGACCTGATCAGGTTTATGTGACTTTATGTGACCATGATCATTAAGCATGCTTCAGGCATGCGCAGGTGTCCTTGTTATGCATGAAAAATTGCAAGCCTTGGATGCTCACTTCCTTGTACAGGCTTGGGGTTAAATTACCTAAAGGCACATGTGCCTACCCCTACCCTGTCGAGTGCCTTTCATCAACACCTTGAAAAACTGGTGTAAATAAGCACAAACACGAGCACGTGCCAGATTGGGCGAAAATTTACCTAATCTGACAAACTTTACACTGATCCGGCAGTAATATGCAGACTGCAGGGACTAATGCAAAAACCCTGCCAATCGATGACTCACAAACAAAGATGTTTCCATCGTGTATTACAGACATTGTCCTGTTGATACACGACCTGCAATGCTTTTGCCGGTACAGCATACAGCACACACTGGCAATTTTGTAGCTTTGCAGCAGCTATTGCCGCAAACCCTCGGCACAATGCATCACACTTTCGACAACTGCTCACGCATGTGTGATACGTGCTGCTCAGTACTTCTTTTGCAGAATTTTGTAAAGGGTGTGCCGTACAACTGTAGCGTGCGCTATTCATACTGATATGGGTATGGGTCTTTGCTGGTATTTCCGGAATCTGGGGCTGCAAAGGGGCAGCTTACTCTCCCCCCGGAGTGTACTGTATACATCAGCTACGTAGCTAATGGCCCTTACAGGGCTTGTAAGACCTGATTAGACCAAAGGGAAAGAAGAAAACCACGCAGCTCAAGCTAAGCATTTAAGGCATTATGCACTGATGCCTTCCACACTTGTTCAAGCATGCGAATTCGCATGCGTCGAAGCAAGGTAAGAAGACCATGTTTGGACTTCGGGTTCAGGGTTTCATTGCACAAATTATCAGTTGCGCTAGGATCCCATGGCGAACATCCCATGTTGTACAAGGTGGCCGCCTTAAGGCAATCTTGTACAACTCCCACTTCCAAAGGAAAAGGCTATTAGTATATTGTGTTCATGCACGTACGTTCAATAGGTCGGTTGCAAATTGCATCAATTGAGCATCAGTTGCAACCCTGAGCAATATTGTTCTCACCCGCGCTAATTCTAGCTGAGATTACGAAACGCTCCATCCTCTCCAGGGTGACAATTAACAGAGTACTAGCTACTAGTACTTGCAAGCCCGTCTTCTACTCCAGCCCAACGTTGGGCTTAACAATCTTCACAATGTGAATGTTTGGGCTTATGCTTGAAAGATACCCTCCATGTATGTATGGGTTCTGCAAGAGCATTTCTGGGTGCTAAACTCACAGTAAGATACATGCAGGCTGCAACTGAGAAGCCGACTAACTAGACAATGGTGAACTGGAGCACAACTACTGAATCAACAAATGTTTTGACGCTGACAAAGAGGCCGTTGACATTGCTCCACTGCAGGCTGTTCTTAATCTGGGTGTCTTGATTCGAGTACGTCCATGTGTTGAATTTGACTGGGTCGCCGGTGGCCCTCACATTGGCCACCGACACAGTTGCGACTTTGTCAGAGTCCAAGTCGTTGGCGATAACAATGACGAGGGTCTTGTCTTTTAAGAAAACTGCCGTCGCTAGTTGCGAATCCACAGCCGAAGATTTCAGGATGAAAGAGCCGGAGGGGATTACAGGAAACAAGGCCAACAATGCATAGTATCCGGCTTTTTTGTATCCGTCCGACGCCCGAATGATCCCCCAGGAGTCCGTTTGAGAGCCCCATGACTGATCAGCCGCCTCCCAGATGAACACGCTCGTTGCACCTGCGTGGCGGATCCCCCAGTGTGCGTGGCTCACATGTGTTTCTGTGCGTGGGGGCGTGCGTGCATGCACGTGTGTGTGTGTGTGTGTGTGTGTGTGTGTGTGTGTGTGTGTGTGTGTGTTTGTGTGTGTGTGTGTGAGAGAGAGAGAGAGAGAGAGAGAGAGAGAGAGAGAGAGAGAGAGAGAGAGAGAGAGAGAGAGAGAGAGAGAGAGAGAGAGAGAGAGAGAGAGAGAGAGACAGGGGGGTGCGGAAAGAGAGGAGGGGAGGGAGAGGAGCGGGGGAGTAAGAGAGAGAGGGGGGGGGAGGGAGGGAGAGGGAGAGGGGGGGGGGAGAGAGAGAGAGAGAGAGAGAGAGAGAGAGAGAGAGAGAGAGAGAGAGAGAGAGAGCATGCGCTTCTGCTGCCAGGAATTCTGTGAAGTATGGAGGCCCACATAAAGTATGGGTTGACATGCAGATCAGCGGTGGATCGCACCGGCATTGAACATGTTGACGTAGTTGGCGACATTTCGGGCCCAGAAGGGCTTTGTGTCCGAATATGTGTTGAGCGTGTGCGGATACTGGTCCCAGTACCTGCCATGGAAGGTGCGCTGCTTGGTGCCGTACTCAGTGACCCACACGGGGATGTTACTCTTCAAGCTCCACATTTGGCCCACCAGGCTGGTGAACAGCTGACGGAAGCCCGCCGAGCTGCCCAACTCGCTGCTCCCATACTGTTTTCCCATCCCCACATTGGCACAGTGTAAGGTGACTATGTCCTACTTCTCTTTCGTCATCAGTTCGAGTCTTTCTTGGAGCTGCTCCTTACCCCATTTTTTGATTGTACCGTGAACCTCGAAGAAGACTAACAAGCTTGTATATATGGTCCTGGTTTGTGTCAAGCAGCATCCTGCCCTGGAGATGCATTCGTCTCTTGAACCGCCCCTTCTTCTCTCGGTTGCCCAGCATGCTTCTAAAGGGGGGGGGGGGGGGGTGGGGGGAGCCAAGAAACGAGCTAAGGACCATATGCATAAACTATGGGTAATCAATGACCACTTCCCTCGCGCTTTTAAAGCAACTACTTTTCTCTTACTTCCAGACTTTTCAGTCCTTTTGTGGAATCGGCAAGATTGCGACAGAAGTTGGGGATATGGGATGTTGTTGGCAAGGCGCCACTTTGGCCCTCCAGATTGCGCGACACTTGTTCTAACTCGAGGTCTGAATGACTTGGGCTTGAAACCCCGCATAACGTGTCTATCGAGAGTGACATTTCCAGACCGGCGCTCTTGAAATAGATTGAATACGCAGCTGCAGCACATACAGGAAACGATGTTAATGAATGGGAAACTGCATCGTATCCCAGGGAACACAGTCTGAAAGGGTGGTGGAAAGAGAGGGAAAAAGGGGGGGGGGGAGAGAGAGAGAGAGAGAGAGAGAGAGAGAGAGAGAGAGAGAGAGAGAGAGAGAGAGAGAGAGAGAGAGAGAGAGAGAGAGAGAGAGAGAGAGAGAGAGAGAGAGAGAGAGAGAGAGAGGAACAAAAACTGTTGCCATCTCCAAGTATACTTGGCAGTGTGACAGACCTCGTATGTGTGGGACGCCCAAGCGCTCAGTAGGCAGCCCCCGCAGGCAGCCACGTACGGGTCAGGGTAGCCTATGTAGGAAATTGCAGGGCCGGAAATCTTCACAAAGCCCAGACCGTTGTTTTGCAGAGCATAATACACGTAGTTGACGACTCGGGCGTAGGAGGCAGGAGACAAAAAAATGTCGCCATAGTAACTGCAAAAGCACACAAACTACATGGACCCAGGCGCAGATGCATGTGACATTTGTATAACCTTTTTTTGGCACTCCTGTGCCCTGATGTAGCTCTCGATGAAACAGTTAGGCCCCATTTTTGGCCTTCCAAATTGGATTGGAACTGATGACCACTTGGCAAAGAGGAGCGAGATTCTGGAGTCTGTTCCACTCTGCCGGGCAGAACTGTCACCTCCCACTAGCTAATCAGCTGCTTGTCTTGAGCAGGAAAGCAGCCGAATGTCATTTCATATTTAACGGTTGGTGACCCACTCTCTCTCGCTCTCGCTCTCCTCCTCTCTCTCTCTCTCTCTCTCTCTCTCCTCTCTCTCTCTCTCTCTCTCTCTCTCTGTGTGTGTGTGTGTGTGCGCGCGCGCGGCGCGCGTGACTGTGAATAGCCTTCAGATGTGTCTTTTGGTATTGGTATATGTCAAAGAATCTACCTATAGAGAAGACAACTCCAAAAGTCGTTATAAGTATCAATGTCTTTGGTTGGACCACACTTTCTTACTGGCAACACCTGTGTCCACCCGGGGACCTGTACAGCTGGGCAATTGCATGGTCATTTCTTAACAAACATGGAGGAAAAAAGAAAATGCAATTAACCACACCTGGCTCGTTCACCCCTCGCAAACCTGCCCGGCTTCTTTCCAGGCCGTTGCAGGACTAGCTGGGAAAAGTGGTGGACCCATTCAAAACCGTTCAATTCATCCCACACCCACCCCGAGGCCTCACCAAGGCGGTCGCAGGATTCGTATGTTGTGAGCAACTGGGCGCACTTGGGTTCATTGAAGAGTTCGATCCATTGCACATCCACGCCGGCATTTCTGAGCCGCTGCACGGCGGCCGTCCACCAGAGGCCCACGTAGGGCTCGCACTCTGTCTTGAGCGAGCCACCGCTGCCGGTGTTCATCCAGTTGTCCGGAACCTTCTTGTTGAGAGCCATGATCTGAACCCCGTACTTGGTGGCCAGCTTGGCACTCTGCACCATCGCATACGTGTCGAATCCGCTCCACACCTGCTGTAGCCGCTGCAGTGTGGTGCTGGAATCGCAGCCCACCTGATCAAGGGCAGGCATGGCACACACCATGTAATAAAGTTGATAATTACAAAAACCCGGCAAAGCTGAATCATGCAGTGGACAGGACCACACCCACACCCCCCCCCACACACACCACACACACACACACACACACACACACGAGTGCGCGCACGCAGAGAGAGAGAGGGGGGGGGAGGGGGTGTACTTCGCCTAAATCCCGCTTTGAAGCGTGCGGGATTGGAAGAAGAGATTGGAAGAAACGAATGACTGTGGCAGAAGGATGAAAGCCCAACATTGCTAAATGACTCGACTGCCACCAAATGTTGTTTACAAGGAGCGTTGGACAGATCCTGCGCACCACATTGTTGGGGTAGAAGTCGAACCACAAACGGATGGCGCTCATCTTCAGCTGGCTGTACAGCACTTCCACGCTGAGGTCTCCCTGCCACACATTCGCAGCCAGACCTGTACCGGACAGTTGGAAAGGGTGCCTGCTGTTGAAATCATAACGCGCTGCTGCCAGTGGTGGGGGCGTTGTTGGCGGTGGAGGAGGTGGTCGTGCGGAAATCTTTGGTGGTGGAGGAGGAGGTGGTCGTGCGGAAGCCTTAGGTGGTGGTGGTGGTGGAGGTGATGGGGAGGCCGAGGGCGTGCTTCCTCCTGCATGCCAGAACATCTGAGGAGTGTGAAGCAGTAGAAAACTGTGAAAAATGCAGCAGAGCCGGTTTTAGCACAAATTTGCTGGATTAAGCATGAAAGGGGGTGAGAGGAAGAGGCTGGCCCGAAAGGAGAAGAGAGAAGAGAGGGAGAGAGAGAGAGGGGGAGAGAGGGGGGGGGGGGGGGGGGGGAGAGAGAGAGAGGAGAGGAGGAGAGAGAGAGGAGAGAGAGAGAGGGGGGGGAGGAGGGGAGAGAGGGGGGGGGGGGGGGGGGGGGGGGGGGGGGGGGGGGGGGGGGGGGGGGGGGGGGGGGGGGGGGGGGGGGGGAGAGAGAGAGAGGAGAGAGAGGAGGGAGAGAGAGAGAGAGGAGAGAGAGAGAGAGAGAGAGAGAGAGAGAGAGGGGGGGGGGGGGGGGGGGGGGGGGGGGGGGGGGGGGAGAGAGAGAGAGGAGAGAGAGAGGAGAGAGAGAGAGAGAGAGAGAGAGAGAGAGAGAGATAGAGGATACAGTGAGAGGGAAAGAGACAGAACGAAACATACAAAAGGAGGAGGGAGTGAAGGGCGACCTCACAGGCGCGCACGCGTGCGCGCGCACACACTTACAGAGGCGGGTGTGCGCGTTCGGGCACGCACACACACACACACACACACACACACACACACACACACACACACACACACACACACACAAAACAGAATGTGCGAAAACACAATCTGCTGCATTTGTCAAATAGGCATGGAGGCAGGGCACCTGTCTGCAGGAAGAAGTTCTGGCTGGGATCCGCCCTGTTAGAGACGCAGGGGCTGAAGACGGTGTTGCCGTTGGTCTGCTGGGTCAGGCAGTTGGCCGCGGTGCTCGACCCAAACCGGATTCTGTAGGTGCTCCACTGGACGTTGCAGCTTGGAACATACGTCACATACTCCAAGTACCCCTATGCCACACACTCCATGACATTACACAAACTGCTGGGTAGGCCATTCTTCCCTTTAATGCTCCTGCACAAGCTGCTTTTGAATAACTTCTGGGCAGCGGATACTGGAAGGCCTAACCGCGGTGCCGCCCTCCGTGTCGACTGTCCTGGTGGGTGTGTGTGTGTGTGTGTGTGTGTGTGTGTGTGTGTGTGTGTGTGTGTGTGTGTGTGTGTTTGTGTGTGTGTGTGTTTGGGGGGGGGTAGCGAGGGGGAGAGAGAAAGAGAGGGAGGGGGGTGCCTCTGTACCCCCCTCGCATCTACCCTTAGCTTAGCCTTACACGTGTTTCTTAGTGTGAATGTGTGTACGTGTGTCAGATTCCAGTAATCTGGGTCTCTCTTTCCCCCAAATTTCTTACCGCTGGTCCCCATTTCTGTTGGAGCTTCTGTCTGTCTCGAAGACCCATCAGACATACCTTCTGATTTGCTGCTGTGCCAGTGGTACAATCGTACTGCCGAAGTGTCTGGCCGGTGCCTTGGCCCCATCCGTCCAGGCATTTTCCAGTAGCGATGCTTACAAATTGGTAAGATCCGTCCGCTTTCCTGGAGATGTCCCACTGCTGGTTTGTCTTGCCATTGGCGGGGTAGTACTTCACCTGCGCCAGCAAGCAAGGGGCATGGCAAAGGTCGTCTAAATAGGCAACAGTGGTGGTGCATCTGGGCAGGCCTGCCATTGTGAAGGGTCACGTCCTTAGAGGATTCTGTCACTGCTGAAGCTCGTGTTTTGGAGATCTCCCAGATAAGGGAGGAAGGGAGGGAGGGAGGTGGGGGGAAGAGAGAGGGACAGAAGGGGGCGGAGGGGGAAGAGATCTCTAGAGAAGGGGGGCGGGGCGGGGGCCGCAAGCCAGAGTGGAGAGGTTAGACCATGTGACACAAAGGACTTCAAGTTGTGAAGAGGGGAACAAAGTCTCTTCCCCCAGGCGCCACTGTTGAGCTCAACAGACAATCGATTTCTTGCTTTCATTAAATTGGCGCTGTGAACTCTACCTGTGCACCATTGCTTGTGTCAAATCCAATGACATCCAAGGCTCCTACAGCAATGGATGTTGTGGACACAAGAGTGGTACTCTGGGCAGGGGAGCATTTGAGGCTGGTTGCCCAGGTGTAGATGGTTCCTTTTGACCATATCAACTGTGACACAGCCATACCTGCAAAACACATCACGAGTATATAAATTTGAATGTGTCTGTTTCAAATATTTGCAGTATTTTTGCTACATCTTGTGACCCATGAGGACATCATCGGCAACCCGCCGCAAAAGGAATGCCAGCAGTTACCTGGGCCTTGAAAAAGGAGGACCACTGACAGTAAGATACTCCTTCGGAAATACATGCTGCAGAACGGTAACGGCACGGTCCTCCCGGTTGAGCTGGTGGTCTACACTCCGACGAGCGTCACTGCACAGCCCTACGCTTGCCATTCTGCGGTGAGCGAGTTCTGGTAAGGTGGAAGGAATGAGTACCCCTTCACCACAATTATCTGCAACATTCCTTAGAGATATATGAAGCGATTTCTATGGTCAAGCAACACCTGATCGGCATGGTGAACAACATATGTCGAGCAACACCTGATCGGCATGGGGAACACACACATGGTGTACACAGGCCAACTACATAACAAGATGGCCGGCCAGCGGAATCACGTATGCTACAGCAAAGCCCATCAGCAACTAGTCCGAATAACATTTTGAGGTCTCTAACATTGAAAAAACTTACTGGTGCTTGCAATTGACTTATTCAGCGGGAAACTGTTGTTCTTGAAGGGGATGGGCCGAGAGCGAGTGGGCGGCGAAATTTGACTTTGCCTTATTTCTTTCCAAAATCAAACACAGGTCATGTTTTATTCTATGTTGGGACGTTTCTATGCTCACTTTTGTGCTAGATGAAATGTGCTGAAGCCTTTCACCAGACTGTCGCTGGAGCAAAGCGTTTGTTGTTCCAACGTCATCGGATATTCTGGCTGGCTCGTGTAGGTTTGTACTTTTATTTTTCTCTATACTTCATAAAACTGACTCAAGCATGTACACCCTTTGGTAGTGGTGCTGTTGTAATGTAGGCCTTGAGTTGAGTCGTTCTTGAAGTTCCTAAATGTTCCAAATCGGGGCATCCCTGTATTCTCGGAATGTGAATGTTCGGCCACTTCCGCGACAAAAAAGACAGCTATTGACCTACGCCCGGAGTTGAACAAACGTGCCAATTGATTTCACTTGAGTCCCGAGAAGAACCCGCCTCACCGAAGCATGGTAGCTTCGCCCCTGTGTGTTTTTGTTGGGTGAATTTCGCGGGAAAGATAGGAATGTCCCATCGAGGCCTTCAAGGCCTTATCTTCCAAGTTGAAAGCTTCACTACCTGCCCAGATTTTCGACACAGGAACCGACCCGTGGATGACCTCGTTCACGACTGTGACGCCCCGGGGAGGGCACTGGAAAGCCGTGAGTTTTACGAAATGATCTCACACGGTTTTGTTGAGAGATTGCATCCCAACAAAAACATCGAGATCGGCGTATGTTTTTTCTAGTTTTCGAATGTCTATGCATATGCAAGCGCAATCATCAATGCATTATGGCGTGCCTCAACCTCTCCCTGGGGAGAGAGGACGCTGCCTCTCTCCACAGAACATTAACTTTATAGTATATTTGTAGTACACCAATTGGAAATGTGTTGTGTGTGTGTGGGGGTGTGTGTGTGTGTGTGTGTGTGTGTGTGTGTGTGTGTGTGTGTGTGTTTGTGTGTGTGTGTGTGTGTGTGTGTGTCTGTGTGTGTGTGTGTGTGTGTGTGTGTGTGTGTGTGTGTGTGTGTGTGTGTGAGAGAGAGAGAGAGAGAGAGAGAGAGAGAGAGAGAGAGAGAGAGAGAGAGAGAGAGAGAGAGAGAGAGAGAGAGAGTGTGTGTGTGTGTGCGCGTGTGCACGTACATACATTTATGTACACAAACGCGCGCGCGGGAGGAGGGGGGGGCAGCTGCAGCGTCTGCGTCCTTAGTGGAAACATTAAATATAAAGAGCGATGCCTACATTTGTAATTGCATGCATATCGATGCCATTGATGACGAGCAATCGACATGGGAAGCCTTGTTACATTTTGCACCATCTAGGGGGAGACGCAACAGGGGCACACGGACTACTACTACTACCACCACCACCACCACTACACACACACACACACACACACACACACACACACACACACACACACACACACACACACACACACACACACACACACACACACACACACACACACACACACACACACACGTGCGCGCGAATGCGCTCACGCTGGCAGGCAGGCAGGCAGGCGCGTACAAACCACTCAGATCCCATGGGTGAAGATTAAAGAATGGAGCATTAAAGGATTACTGGCGTAACACATTACAGATTACTCTAGCTTTCAATCATAGACCTCCGGCACCTACGGAATGATGTGCTTGACAAAGTACTAAGGAACAAAAAGGAACATCCTCCTCATAAGGTCCGGTGAGGGCATTTAATGTTCGTCACGCAGTTTGTGAGCTTCAGTTCAAGCCAGTCGACACCTAGTACTAGCTGATTAAGCAACGCCCAGTGGAACTCTCAATGGAAATAATCATCAGTTGCCATGCACAATCCACTCGGACATCCAACTTTCTCACCCACATGTCTCTCATCCATTCAGCATCAAGTAGAGATGGAATACGTCTGCATCGCTGTCTATCCATTCCCAGCTCCAAACCAACATTAATTCTCCAACCCCTATTGTGCCAAACACGCCTATTGAACACAGCAGTCCCCAAAAGCACAGCACCATTTACATCTGGCAACATGGCACTGGATTTTTTCCAGGTGCGTAACTATTCTTTGAAGGCTCCAATCTGACCAGAAGATTTGTTAGAAACTACCCTAGCATGCAGGACCCCAAAAAGCCGACAACAAGATCATCTGCCGCATGCACCTTCATATCCCTTGCGTCCAAGGACATCCTCCACCATTGCTATAGACAGACTCTACAACTCAAAACCACGCCAACCCACTTATGTCCACCGCCTGCCACCTTCAACTCTTCCCTTACTGTCAAGATCCTTGACTGGGGGCGCGCTTCGAGCCCCTGCCGGTTCCTCGTGCTCCACGGCCGCCCCGTCCACTGCCGCGCTCCAGTTGTGGTGTTGGGACAGGCTCGTGCTTCAAAGCAGAACTAGCGAGGGGGTCCCATTTGATTTGGCTCCTCCCCCTTTTTGAAGTGCCTTCACCAGCATCTGCCCCAGAAGGACCACCGTCAATGGCGCCTGCACGATCTGGGGACATTGGGCCTCTCCCAGGTGTCTGCTCATGAGCCTTGCCAGCATCCGCTTCAGACTTCTCCACCTCAATGGATGGCGGTACAGGTTCTGCCGTACCCTCAGCTGGGATGCTCGTAGCTACCGGCTCGACAAGCTCTCCTTCCGGCTCCGTAAAATATTCAGCAGCTTCTGACGTGGAGGGGAGTATGGCAAGTCCAGCCCAATCTTCCTCTGTGTGGGGTGGCAACCTCAGCCATCAGTCAACATTGCGGTAGACTACAACAGATGCTTGTCAGGTTAGAACATCCAGTACCAATATGGCAGCAGGTGAATATAAATATGGCGGCAAATGGTAACCAAATAGAAAACGGAGGGAGCAAAACTGCGTGCGCTGGGCAGGCCTTACCTTGTGGCTGCTCGTCATCAGCCGCAGGTTCAGCATCCTCAGCGGTGCCACCATCTATGGCACCATCGTCCAACATTGGAGGATTTACCTCATCGATGGTCATTTCCTCCTCCATCTCGTCCTCCTTAAGTTGCTCCTCCTCCAGCACTGCCTCTGGCCCTGTAACTTCCTTTTCGACAGTTTCCACAAGCATTTGATCTTCCAGGTGCTCGGGACGCTCTCCTTCAAGGGGACCTGCTTGCTCGTCGATCTGAGGGACCACTACTTCGGGTTCCACAATTCGCACACGCTTCGCAGCTGGCTCATCAGCAGGTTGCTCAGCTGGACGTTTGACTTCTGCCTCCACGGTGCCCATGCCCCCAGTATCCTGTAGGACCACCTGCTGCCCACAGATCTCCCCGTGTGTTGCGATATCAACCAGCAAGGCAGACATAGTACACAAGACAAGGGGACAGGCAGAACAACCCTTAATGAGCAGCCTAATGAGAGGCCTGGTTCTCGAAGGATCTAGATGACAGGAACGCTCTCATGCAGAAACTCATAGGGCACGTCCATAACCTCATGCCGTACTCCATGGAACAATCTCTGGCATCGAAACTGCACAATTACATTACAAATCGACTGGATTGGCAACTACAAGGAGCCAGCCTTGCCTGTGCTTCTGAAACTGCAGCTTGCTGTGGACTTGAACCTTCCGGAGGAGCTGTGAAATGAGTTAACAGAAGCTCCCGCAGCGCGTTTGGATCGTGTATCATTGCAGGTGCAGCAGGTACAGCTGCTGGCATCGTAGATACAGGTGGAGGCACAGCAGCAGGTACAGCGGCAGCCACAGGTACAACAGGCGGCACAACAGGGGGCGCAACAGGCGGTACAAAATTGAAGGCTTCTCCTGGTGGGAATCCCCCCCCTGGCTGCACTTCGCTTGGGATAGAAGTATGCCTCCGTTCCTCTTGTATGGGAGCCTCCCTTGCCAAAGTAGGCCCTGCACCGCCTACTTTGTTCACCACCATGCCTGCTGGGCCTCTCACACTTCAGAAGACTCTTATGCCTGAATATACAAAACATAAAACAAACATATACATGTTGGAAGGTGTACGCCTACTCATCTAATTTTCTACGCTGTACAGGTGACAAACACAGCCCTTCCGCGATCCAGCACTGCTTATTAACATGAGCCCTTCACCTGAACCATAAACAGGAACCATAGACTGCCTGATACTCAGGACAAACATCTTGGGGAGGAGTTTGGACAAAGGAGAAAGCCTGTACGGAAATTGGATTACCTTCTGAAGGTACAGTAGAAGCCTGCACCGCAGCAGGCCTGTTCTCCAAGCCCTGCAGACACATAATGACCGATCAAGTTAAGCGGGTCTCAGTCGTCACAGACGCACAAAAGCCTTTGACACTGTGACCCAGTCAGGCAGCAGGCAAATATCATTTGCAATCTTGTAAACCACAATCATTTTGAAATAAGTAATAAGGGTTTGAAGAAGAGTGGCCCATCACTGTAAATGATAGTACATGTGTAAGTACTGGAGTACAGATTGCTCTCGAAAGAAAGGAGCCCAAGAATGTAAATGACAAAACAGACACTGCATTCTTCATGTGCAACACCTAGAGTGTGGACACCTCCAAAACGACTAACTCAGAAACATTCTTTTCGCCTGTTCAAAAATGAGATTGGCTACCTCATGGGCAGCGTGCATGGCTATGGTCTGCTTGGACTTGTTCCACAACTTCAGGAACTTTCCCTCTTGGAGGGTCTGGAACGTATTGTGATAATCTAGTCCTTGGTGGTGGACTCAAACACATCAAGACAACCGGACAGAAAGACGCACTAGAAGCAACGCATTACATTGTCCGTTCTTGATGACGCACCCTCATGACATGATCTTTGTTCATTGCTAACAAAAACCTGCTACTGTGCCATAGCTAGCGGTCCAATGAAACATACCCGGATGGTACTTTGCAATGAGTCCCGCTCTGCCTTCAGGCTTTTGACAATTTTATACTGTTCCGATATCTCGCCCTGCAACTTGGTTATGAATGCAGTCGACCTCTTACTGCCGGAAAGCGCTTGCTCATTCTTCTGCTTCAGACTGTCAATCTCCCCCTACACCCAACCACGAAGAAGTTCTGAAAGTGCAGTCTGACTTCTGCACCTAGGATCGAGGACTTCTGAGGTTTATTGAGCTGCACAGTATTACCAAGCTGCTCAAATGGCCCATATCTATCTCTCCTGAAGCCTCATACCGAGAACAAAAGCAGTTTCCATCATTCAAAGATACAAAAAATTAAAAGCTCGAGGGCAGTTCAGGATATCTGCCAATGTAGCAGAACTACTGCAAAATTCAAGACATGCTGCATGTTGTGTGATGACTTGGCTTTCAAGGCCACTCTGCAAATGCAACTACGAGCAGAAACACAGTAAGGAACCCCGTACACAGTCCAACATCCGTCATTCGCCCCCTCCACAAAATCAGACTTAGATTTGCATGAATTGAAATTGAGCCTGCTTGAAGCGCAACAGGTCCAATGCTCCATACAACAGGTTCAGACCTGAACATGCAGGAAAGCCTGGAAGCATACCTGCAAAGTTTTATATGTACTGTCCTTCTCCTTTAGCTCAGCCTGCAGTTTCGTTACTGTTTCTTGCAGACCCTGCATGCCCGACCCAACCCCTTTGAGGCAAGCTCCAGCAAAGTACACTTAATCGATTTACCTGCAAAAACTTGAGCTCAAGATGATTATGCAGGGAAAATCCTATAACTTTAACAGGTCGCCCTCTGTACTCACCCTACAAGGAATCCAGCCAAGATGCAAGGCCTTTCCGGCAATGCGAGGCATGTGGCATGAAACAGGGACTTACTTTGGCAGCTTCTTCTACCTCCTGAAGGCGCTTCATCTTGGCGTCATATGCAGCTTGAGCAGTTTCTGGAGTCACTTTGCCAGGGGAAGGACCGCAGATATGTTTCATCACCCTCATGGCCTGATACACCCTTTTCTGCACCTGGCCACAGGATGGACAAGGGTATAAGTTCGCAGGGATCAATACAAATGGCTCAAAGACAGCTAGATATGCAAGCATCAGCAATGACATTATGAAGGTGGGAGTGATGACTTACTTCTGTCTTGGTGGCCTCGTGGGCTGCCTTGAGACGGGCTTCAAGATCCGAGACCTTTTCAGAATGGGCCTTCTCAATGGCTAACACTTTCTGCTCAGCTGCTTTCTCACTGTCCGATACACGCTGATTAGCAGCCTTCTCCACCTCAGAAATTCGCTGCTTCGCCTCATTCAGCTGTTCCACAATTTTCTCATGCTCAGCTAAATCAATCTTCTTTGTCATCATGTCCCGTACTTTCTCGGCCCACTTGTCTCCTTCCTTCGTTGCCTGCACACCACAATCCCTTATCAAGCTTCCTTCAGCCATTGGTGCCTAGCAGTGCAAACATGGCAACTTTGAGTAGTCTCAGAGTAGTATTAATAGCAGCAGCATTTCAACTCAAGATAACCATATCAATGTTCAAATTACATTCACTCAATGAGCCTCCTGCTCTTATGCATAATGGCATCAAACAAATTCAAAGGCATCGAGCCTACTGGCATGAATGAATCTAAGTGTTACCACCTGACTCATTGGATTATGTGCCTTGAACCAGCTCATAACAGGACAACCAATTCTCTAAGAATGCAGCCGAACGCACCTCCTCAGCTTTTTCTTTTGCAGCCTTGAGCGCAGTCTCTAGACCAATTACCTCCAGCGATTTCTTTCTGAGATCCTCCATACGGGCACGTACCCGCAATTCTAACTCCCTCTTTTCCTTATCAACTCGTGCCCTTTGGTCCCTGCACAGATATGTAATACTTGAAGTATGCCTTGAAGGAGTGCATCAAGACCAAACATTGCTCTCAGCTCCCATAAATGCAGAGCTTGTTTCGTACACCTTGAACTCTCTGTTAAAAAGTTTCCGCGCAAGAAAAAACACAACAAACATTTGCCTTCACAAAAGCTTTATGGAGTATGACAGTGCCAGAGCAAGTGTCAAGGACACCCAGCCGGTGAGCACAATAAACCCATGAGGATGACCTGCCAGTAAGTCAGCGCAAAACTGGGACATGCCTTTTTCCCCACCAACACAAAGGAAGCCGCTGTCACACTCAATAAAGATATTCAAGTTCTCATCTTCCTAGAAAAGCTGGATGCATTTCGAATGCGGGTAAGCAGCCTACCAGTCTACACTTTAACTTTCATTGCTTATTACTCAAAATTTAATACTTATCCTTTATTACTTTCCATTAAAAAAGTAAGAGTGAAACTTCATTATGCATTACTTAGTATTCATTACTGTCCATTTTCGGATTTACAGGAGGCCCCAACTCTTTTCAAACAGACCAGCTTTTCTACTTGTCATGCCTTATCGGTTGCAAGGATGCCTCCTTATCATTAAAGCTAGCCTGCCTCCAGTCCTGTGCTGAAAACTATTACAAAGATATGTGCAAATGCTATTCACACCAGAAGTACAGCCTCAGGACCAAAAGAGGAAATTACAAACTGATTCCCTACGCTGAACGCATGCTATGCGCTTATCGATCAGATTAGCCTGCATACAATATTGCACTTTTAACATCAGAAGGGAGGGGGGCTGTATACCTCAAGTTCTTATTTGCTTCCCGAAGATTTGCATTATCAACAATGTACTCCTGATTAGCTTTAAACTCTCCTTCTTGACGGATACGAGATCTTTCCTCCAATGCAGCTGTTTCCAAGTCACTTCGCGCCTACACATTGAGAAGCCCATGATTATGAAGCAGGTATTACGTTGAAGAAGACAACCAGCTTACAGCAGCGATTCACTCTGCAGAGATGAAAGACATGCACCACCCAAGCACTAACAGACAATTTTCGGAGTCACAGCTTCATAAAGCCTCACCGCAGTCAATTGTAACAGCCAAGACAACTTCCACCAAGGGGGACCTCTCATAGCCCCTACAGTTTTCACGATGGCCTCATTAAGGAATAAGAGAAAGTAGTCAAAGAGTCATATGGTGACAGATGGCTTGTGAGCATGCCCTTCATTACAATCTTAAAATGACACCTCAACATTAATGTAATGCTTGATACGTAACGAACGGTTAAAGATTAAGACTTAAGAGAGATTCATTGAGTGTTTGATACGTTACTAACGATTGAAGATTAAGGCTTAAGAGAATCATAAAGGCGCACCAGATTCAACTCTCGCTCTTTTATTTCTAGTTTCTTCTCCAGCGCCGTGCGTTCACTTTTCTCCACTGCCAGTTGTCCCTTCAAGACATCTTTTTCCCTTTTCAAGTGCTGCACGAGCTCGGACATCTCCACATTTTCTGGACAACAAAACCCATGTGAGATGCACAAGTGACTCATACCCATAGCCATAATGCAGGAGGATGTGCGTGTGTGTTTGTGTGTGTGTGTGTGTGTGTGTGTGCGTGTGTGCGTGTGTGCGTGCGTGCGTGTGTGTGTGTGTGTGTGTGTGTGTGTGTGTGTGTGTGTGTGTGTGTGTGTGTGTGTGTGTGTGTGTGTGTGTGTGTGTGTGTGTGTTCATTCGAGGGGGTATGCATGTATGGCAAACAAAATTGCATTTTCAGCTCAACTGCCAAAAAGTTACCTCGTCACACTTTTATTGTGAGTTGAGCACATCCTGGACCATGCACTCTCTGAACAAAATCTGCAAGCTCAAGATAGAGCCCAGGTTGATAAGAGGCCCATGCCTGACAGAGGGCCGCTCCCCTTTGCCTTCTCAGCCTCAGCTGTGTCACTGAGCTGCTTAATAAGCAGCCCATTCTCCCGTTCCAGACTTGTAATCCTATCTTGTGCGGCCCTGAGGTCGTTACTCACGCGCACACCCTCTTCCGTGAAATTGCTCTTCAAAGCACCCTATGGCCAAGATAACAGAGATCGTCGTTCAAAGAAGGTTTCCATTGGCCCTCACAAGATGTGACATGCTTAGAATACGCTTCCTTTGGAACCCCAAAACATGTGAAATCAATTGTCGTTTCATAGAAGACATATACAGTAAAGGGAAAATCTTATGTGCGCAGCACAACTGTCTGGGAAACGGATGGCGCCCAAGTATCAGTCAGATCCCGACAGGCCTTTCCTATGCATGGTCCTCAAGATAGATGCCCGAATTTACGATCAGCAGTTGGACCACCTCTGCAGATGCAAATAGAAAGACTATACAACGAGACGAATGCCATCATTGACAAACACAAATGTACAAAATCATCTGTAACATTACACCTAACCGGACAGGGAGATAAGCTCACCAGCTGCTGCAGAGCATCTGCAAGTTCAATATCCTTTGCCTGAAGTTTTCTCTCAACTTCCTCCCGCTCACTCTTGGCGGCATTAAGATCCCTTTTGTACAGATTCAAAGCGTCGACCTGCAAAAGTTAACTTTGGCCATTATTGCAGAGTCCAGTTAGATGCAGAGTGGGTCTGAAAAAGCAGGGGCACGCGGGAAGATCTTGCAAGGCTGACGCATAGCAGACGCCTCTGTCCCGTAACACTTCCAACTCTGCAAGAAACAAGTCCAAATGCAAGAAACCTTTGACAAATAGCTCTTCAGCAAAGCGGGGGTTGAGACTTACTTGGCTTTCAAACCTGTTTTGCCAATCCTCTACTTCCTTCTTCTTGAATGCCAACTCCTTCTCTAATGTAGATATTCTACTATGGACATCCGCAGTCGTCTTCTGCATATCTTTCGCGTCTTCCTGCAACAGAACCAGGCAACCTTAAAGCTGGCTTCAAACACCAACCATCCACTTCAGTGCTTCAGCAGTTGTCTGTTTGAAATGATATCCCAATGGTCAGGGGCAAGCAGCACCTGGACTTTTCTCACAATCTCTGTTTTCCAGCGTTGTGCGTCGTCCAACTGTTGTTCTAAATTCAAGAGTAGACTACTCTTCTCTTCCAACTCCTTTTGTAGGCCGGCAAGCTCGGTCTCCAGCTTCTTGACCTCTTCTGAGTGTTGCACATTTTGTTGCTCCACCTCACCCCTGAACTTTCTGTGTTCATTCTGCAGGCACAGCACACACAAAACAGTGGAACCCTGTGGAGCACATGCAGCACCAATCCCACTGACAGACAAACAAGAAGGGGAAATGTAGCTGAAAAACCTCCTGGGAGGACGGTGGGCAAAGACCAGTGAATTTATCTCACCAGTAACTGCAAAGTACAGAAGCGTTTGCCTTTTGAACTCGATCATTGTCATCACGGTCAGAACAGGTTTTTAAGAAGATCAACCTGCACTTCAAGTGTCCAAAAAACTTAAGACAAAAGGCGCCCTTCTTCAATGGGCTGGAAAACATGGTGGGTGCCCAATTATTAATCGCAACGGAAGGGGAATGTAATTTTACTGCACGCTCTAGCATGGTGTCTAAAAAGAGTTGCTTCTAGCAGCAATGTGGTGCATGTGAAGCCACTAGAAAGGACTTTCTACTTGGACTACAGTAATGGGAAAGAACCAGACGTCTTTCCTGCTGACTGACATGACAATCCGCCATAAGTATCAGCAATCTTCACTGGCAATCCAAAGGCAATCTTGCCACACGTGCCCTTACCAGACACAAGCGCACATGCAATGTGATTGCACCCTTACACGTCCCCATGCTTGTACACACGCACGACACACACACACACACACACACACACACACACACACACACACACACACACACACACACACACACACACACACACACACACACAGAGAGAGAGAGAGAGAGAGAGAGAGAGAGAGAGAGAGAGAGAGAGAGAGAGAGAGAGAGAGAGAGAGAGAGAGAGAGAGAGAGAGAGAGAGAGAGAGAGAGAGAGAGATAGGGGGGGAGAGAGGGGGGGTGTGAGGCAACAGAACCAAGTCTGTTGCAGAACAGTAACAAACCCTCCAAATTTACAGCTCACACTAGGGGCCAGCGCGGACCCTTTATCCATTCTTTAAGAACTCTAAATGTCTGTTGATATGACCTGTGATAAACTCCACTACGACGCCGCCCACATGATATGACATTTGTCCGCCCCAATTTTAGCCGCATATTGTTTAGGGAGGCAAACCAGTGGAAGCCGATGCCCAAGAGTGTCATGAAATACAATATGAGAAACCCCTTACCTGGGCTGCATTCAGGGCTTCCTCTGCTGAGGCTGCCAGTGCCTTATATGATGCCACAGACCCTGCTTGAGAGGCTAGCTGGACCTGGTACCGGTTCACCTCCTCTTGGAGGAGCTTGATCTGTGCAGACACGCCAAAGTGAGAGTGTAGAAACAAGGCCTCTACCGCACTTCATTCCTCCATCAAGTCACCACTTAACCAGTGCGACATGGAAACAGAAGATACACCCTTACTCATTTACAACGAAAAAATGCCAATCTCTGTTCGGGTGGGGACAAAACATGCATACAGATTCCCAATCTATATGCACACGCATGTGCAAACAACACAGACACCATTCTCCTGCACAATCAACCTTGTCCTTAACCAGTTCAAAAAAGAGGACCCAAAGGCACTGGAAAGCATGGTGTGCCATCAACAACTCACAGTGTGTCCGCAGATAATCATGAATCAGGGAAAGCGTTGTCCACAAAGCGTACCTCTGCATCCTTCTGAGCAGAAGTCAAATCAACGCTCTCGTCCATGCTTGTTGTTGCCCGTGATTTGCTTTGGAGCTCCAGGGTTGCCGCACGCTCCTCAGCAGCCTGCAGGGACTTCTGCACCAACTCAAACTTGCCTTCCGCATTAGCTGCCCTGAGCTTCTCCGTCTCCAGTTGTTCTTTCAGGTTCTTCACCTCTGCTTCAAGTTCCGGAAGCCTGACCACGTCATCCCCCAAAGACGATTCAAAGACGGTCTGGGACATAATCAAGACGCAAGTTTAACACACATTGAACCACTGTGACAAGCAACTGACCATAATGCGCCTCAGGCCTGCCACAATCCTTGTCATCCTTTGAAGGGGGAGTCCGGCCAGGCTTACGCAATCAAAGGAAAGCACCTGACAAAGGCAGTCTGATCTGCCGCCTCACGGGCCTTGTCCATTTCATTGGCCTTTTTCACCAGGTCTGCCTTGGCTGCCAGGGCTTCTTCCAAATCTTCATGGGCTTGCTGCAAACGTGCAGTCAAGCTGGAAATGGTTTCTTTGTGACTCGCCTCAATGAGCTTGAATCGCTCACCATCCATCTGCGGGAAACATATCCATGACCTCACTTTACTTGCAATCAGTTCCTGAAAGGTAACATTTATGCTCAGTTATCAAAAGCAACGTTGATCCCATCTATTCCTCTCACAATACAAGCATGATCAGGTGGCACACTTCACCAACAGGCCAGCTGCGCCCTGCTCAGAAAACTCTTGACCCGAGATATTGCAAGACTTCCACTCGTCAATCTTGTAACACAGCCTAGAAGTTAGAGGACAGGCAGGTTAATGCGGACAAAGCTCAAATTGCGATTCCACAGTCGATGTCTGTAAGAGCAAACGCTGTAACTGCTGCAAAACAATCCCAAGGAAGATTTGCATGTTCTCGCTATTGTCAAATGACATCAGAGGTACACTTTGTGAATGCGCCGCCCCTGCCGGGTCATGAACATTTCACATTTTTTTGTAATGCAGACTTGCATCCACGTCATTGACAAATGCTAAGGACGGGTCATTGGAGAGCACGAGGTGTGGCATCTGGCAAAATGGACAAATGTGAAACAACAGTGTTGGGCTCAACTTCATGAACCTTCCTAAGGACACCTTCCCATTCGGCAACATTACGGTACAAACGTGCTCAAACACTTTAAAGATCCCACTGGGCAGTCCCGGAACGTGTTCCCGCATGAAGGCACATGGACGTTAACACTCTATGAAGCCCTTTACATTTCTGGCACGGTCGATCCGGTGGTTTGTACCTTCTGCGAAACTTCCACTTTTACTCTCTCCTCAATTGCAGAACGTTCCTTCGCCTGCAGTTCCTCAATCCTGGCAGCCCTAATGGCCAGATCCGTTTCGAGCTCCACCTTTTTGCTTTTCAGCTCACTTATTTCATCACTCAAGGACCTTGTTTTGCTCCTTTCAGCTCGTAAGGACTCTTCAGACTTGTGAGCAGCATCCTGCGCACCGGCATCACAAACAGCCACAATCACATTGAGACGGCAGCAGCTTAACAAGCCACTTCACAGTGACACCAAAAGTGATGCACGAGAGACAGGGTGCCAAAGTTTGCAACGGCTTTACTAATGCACATACTACTCAAATTTGGAGGACTTGAACCGCAATATCAATGTACGCATAACAGGCCAGGAGTTAAGAAGAAGGAAAAACTTTATCACTGGTATGTTCAACTTGGCTATCAAATCAGAGGGCCATACCCTTGCAATGACGGCCTCCGAGTTGAGCTTGGATTTGTCTTTCTCAGAGGCATCCAACATCTCCGCATATCGCTCAGTTTCTTTCTTATAGAAATCGGCAAGCGAATCTGCTGTTTGTGCGACAGCCTTCAGGTCAATCACCCGTTCAGTCTGTTCTTTGAGTTCCAGCCGGACGCCCTTAAGGGCGTCAGATGCATCCTTGAGGGCTGCCTCTTTCTCCTTCTCAAGCTGTTGATAAAGCTTTTGCCAATCTGGGCCCTGCTCAACACCCGCTTCCACATATCAGGATGCCCAAGGTAGTCCAATTCCATAATCACTGTTTCCCAGACCCCAAAAGGCCTGAGGTCACCAACAGCACAAAAGAATGCCAAACCTACTAGCAAGGATTTTAAGAAAAAGATATAAGCCCACAAATACCAGCCTCAAAAGCGTTTTGAAAATCCCGCCCATGTTTGAATGAACACATATGGCCTCCCCAAACCATTACCACATTTCCAAGGACCCCAGCCATCCCTCAACAAGAAAACCGTAAAGTGACAGGTCAATTTGAGCCACGCATTGAGTCATACTTGAGCCTGCCCATGGAAAGCAGGAGGACACTTCCCAAAAGTGGGTACAGCTTACATCAGGTGCAGGCGAAGGTGCTCCAAGAGACCGACGGAGAATTCCTACGGCAGCTGCTCCAGGAGATGCAGCTGCAGCCGCAAGGTCTCCCCCAGCTTCCGCCAGCAGAGTCCGGTACAGGTCTCTTTGCCTTGTAATCTGTTCTACAAGCTCCTGAAGACACCGCTGCCTATCATTAGGAAACTTAGCCTTTTGCATTTCCAATGAACCACAACCTTTAAAATCCAGAATGGAAGATACTATAACCTAATTCGTGTGTGTGGACGGTGGGCGCACACGCTCGGGAGGCCCATGGCCGTGTACAGTTTTTTATTCATTTAACTTCTCCGGAAGGTCGCATAGCACTTTGCAGAATACAGTCTTCCAATATAGGATGGCATACAGCCTTCCACTATAGGATGGACGCAGACCAAGATCACAGGAAATGATGACAGGGATTGAAGGACATGGACACTAGTGTGATACAACCCAGACATGCACAGAACAGACAAGCAACTGGACACATGCTACGTTCTACAGCTCATTTGCTTTCATTCTAGCTTGTAGCAGGAGTAATGGGCTTACCTGTTGATCATTACGCATCTTTGCCATGTCCTCCAGCTGCCTTTCGACCCTTGCCAGTTCAAGGTCGTACTGGGCCTTGAACTCCCGGGAGACCTCTTCTCTGGTCCGTTCCAGCTCGTCCGTTAAGTCTCTGATGACGCTGAGCTGCTTTGCATTCACCTCTTGAAGCTCCTGTGATGTGGAAAGAAGTCGGTGGCCAGAAATACAACATCACAATGACATTGAGGCTGGCACAAATGTGAGGCAACAAATGTGGTTTGATTTCCTTGTCCAACAATCTGCTACACCAATGGTCTTCGAGCTGGTAAGCCGAAACTCTGTGTCATGGTGAAGGCATGTATAATACCATAGAAATGTTCAGTACAAACAATGAATTTTTGCTGTAAATTGAACTTTAGCCGTGCAAAACCGTGCAGATAAATTGTTCAGATAAAATATGAATCGTCCTTTTCTGCCCAACCACTTTCTTGAATTCCTTAAAACCTTCAATACGGAAACTACACAAAAATGAAGTGAAGAAATGCCAACATGGTCAACAATGTCCCATATGCCTGTATTACAGTGAGGTGACACGCTCACTTCTCTTCTTGTTCTTGAGACGACCTTCATGCATATATTTACCCAATCAGATAAATGGCAGGTAATGCCATCCCCCCCCCCCCCCGGGGGCGGAAAAACAAACCCAAAACAAAGAGAAAAACAGCAGAAATATTCTGGACGTGTTCCAGAGCCAACTAAACGGCTCTGGAACACGTAACGGTAACGGGGGGGGGGGGGGGGGTGCCTTTGAAAGAGATCGGGGGGAAATTGGCCATATGTCTAATCCAGATCCAAATGGGATTTCATTATACTGTGCTTCTAAGCCATAAAAGAACATTTACGGCTAAGAGTAATGGCTGGAAATACACCATTTCCTGGCTATGTTTCATGCTATTAATGCAAATATCCTGAGACATATGTCCTATCCAACTGCCTCTGCCTGTCGATCAACCAAGCCTGTCTTTCTGGCTTCCTTTCCCCTCACTTTTGCCACATGCAGGCAACCCACTTTTGTACTCCAGCAAGGCCCATGCTTCCATCCATCTAAAAGCCCGATTTTCAGGCACGGAAGAGAGGTGGTATGAAGCAAAGGAAGCGGAAGGGGTTGAGGGAAAGCGCGGCCCCAAGGCAACTCACATCCATGTTTCTGAAGACAACTAGCCGATCAGTAACAACATCAGCTGCTGTAATAATTGCACCAGTGTTGCCAGGGGATTGTAATCCACCGGTGGGCGGCCTCCCCTCCTTCAGCAAAGTCACTTCCCTGAGCAAACTAGCTACCTGCCTACTGCGATCCTGAAGATCTTCCTCCAGGCGCCTGCACACCACATGCAAGCAGTCATTTTGTGTCCACGACTGGAAATCACTCAAGTGTGTTGTATATGGCACAACGAATTGAAAGATAACAATCCTGTACCGTATGATAGATTTGATAAACTCAGCAGGGTCCTCTTTAAATATCGCGTCAGAAGCTGATCGAGGTAACCTGTTCCACAGCTGATGAGGACCTCGACGTGCAGTATCCGGCTACAGCACATGTCCCAGGACAAGTTCCAAACCCATATGGATACATAAATTATGAAATTCCCATGAAGTGGAGATGACAACACTCTGAGCATGCCGATGTGTGGCTTGGAAAACCTGTCAGCTGCCAACCAGGCATGCAAAGCCGGCATAGCAGGCCAAAGTCCCTGCCGCTCAAATTTGCAGCCTGAGCGGAGATTATTTAGCTCAGATTGACGGGGGAGGGGGGGAGCAGAGGGTAGGAGGGTGGGGGACAGGAAGGAGGTAGGTAGAGGGAAATGGAGTGGGAGAGGGGGAAGGAGCAAGGGGGAGGGAGAAAGGGCGTGGGGGGGGGGGGGGGAGAGCCCGAGAGGGAATGGGAAGAGAGAGTGCCCTATACGCTAAAACCCCCCAAACATACATCTGCAAGGTGCCCTTCCATGCACCTGGAGGTGCACTGTTATGTTCAAGTGTCTCATTGGGACGTGGGCATGCTGACGTGCATCTATATTAAACTCCAGAATATAAACGTCTCCCGCCACATCATATTCCCAGAAATCGCATCCTGCCATACAACATTGAACCCTGACATATCTACACACTACCGCTCATCCAACCCACGAAGCTGCCCATTTCTGCACACATGGCCGTGGTTACCTTGTCCGCCTTGCACTGCGCTCTGTTTCAACACGAAGAGCTGCCAACTGTGTCTGGAGTTCGTGTCTCGCCACCCGCATGTCCCGTAATGATGATGAGATGGTGGCATGCGCCTGCTGCAGCTGGACATGCTCCTGGTACTGCTCTTGGACTTGCACGGCTTTCTTTTCTATCTCGTGCTGGATCTGCAAGCGGAGGCACATATTGTCATGAAGAAGAATGAGATGTGAAACGCATCCATTATCCATGCAGGGTGGCAAACTAGGCCGCTTAAGCTGGTGGTCATTCAATGGATGAAAATAGGAGAGAAACATACGCAGATTATGACAAATTATGGCAAGCACCTGACAGACCATTTAGCACCCTGATGGACGAAGAAGCATGTGGCAGAATGTACGAGACGAGTGCAAGCCAGAAATGCATTACAAAAGAACTCGGTACTGCCCAACTTCGGAACACTTCAAACCCACTGGAACATCAAATCCACATACCGTCCCTACCACACCGGAGAACTGCTACAAGCTGTGAACCACCGGCGCATACAAAGAAGCCAAAAAGCAGCTGCAGCTGCACCAGCACCACCTTGTAAAGCAGCTGGACAGGGGACTCTGTGAAACCTCACCTGATGAAGGATGATCTCATATTTACGTGCATTGCTCTGTTCCTCGCGCAGCTTGGCTGATGTGTCCATGAACTTGTTGTAGAGCTCCAACTTTGACCACCGGGAAACGTTGGTATCCACATCATCTGCCATGGACAAGAGTATCCCGTCATCTCAAGTACCAAAGAAAACCAGACACTCCCATGCAGTCTGCAACCATGGCAAGGAGTTTGTAGATCTCAGACACGACTGATTTGAGAGGGGGAAACCTTGTCTATACTGTCTAAACCTCCCCCCGCACCAAACCTCAAATGTCTGTGTTGCTGCTGAAAGGTGAGAGAGAGAGAGAGAGAGAGAGAGAGAGAGAGAGAGAGAGAGAGAGAGAGAGAGAGAGAGAGAGAGAGAGAGAGAGAGAGAGAGAGAGAGAGAGAGAGAGAGAGAGAGAGAGAGGGGGAGAGAGAGAGAGAGCAACGCATCGAATAACAGTAACTACTGTTGATTGTTTGCATGTTTTAGCAAGACTGATAAGCATGCAAACAATCAAGGCTTCGCCAAGAAGGATATTCCCATCTTTTCTCTCGTATCTGCGTCGCGCAAAAAGACCAGCTATCACCTTTCCGCTGGCCCATTCTTGTAACCTCTGAACTCGCCTTTCCCAGCTCATGCAGCTTGGAATTTGTCAATCTCCCTTTACTTAATGGCAAGGCAGCCTTCTCAGTACCTGTTATCTGTGACCCTTCCCAGGCACTACCTAAATCTAAGCCCCCTCCTAACCCCCTGCACAGTGCAAATTCCTGCTGTGCTATCCATTTGACAGTTGTCACACGATACAATGGACTTCTAACAGACAATACAAGGATGGAAGCTAATGAGCTCTAGCCACTGTGGTAGGCGGCATGAGGATGGACTTCTCACAGCAAACGGCAGAAGGTCCTATTAGAGTATGAGGGGAGCACAGGGATCACACCAGGAGTTTCTCGGGTGGGTGTTCCAGGACCAAGTGGTAGTTGGCCAGAGGCAGCTGCTTCCAAGATGCGCTGGCGTTGCTGCTCATGCTCTTGCAACTGCTGCTTCAGAACGTCATTCTCCTCCTTCAACCTATCAAAGCCTTCCTCCATTGCTTCTTGTGTTTTCTGCATAATGCCCAAATACATAACCCTTCTCAAGGTGGGTGGAACAAACCACACACAGCAAATGTAATCCCTATCTGTCGGACCCCTTAACCTCTCTTTGTAATTGTTTTGGTAGTGTTCCAGTCTCAATACCCAACCACCAACAGGTCTGATTGATTTCCCTCTTTCTGCCGTTTAAACCCATCAGGGACCTTCAACGACCACCCCTCGTCAATTTTGTAATTTAAGGGGATGGTGGATTATAAAGACGATGCTTGGCATTTGTCTTCACAGCATATATACACCCACAACTGGAGCAGCTGGTTGGAAGTTCTCTGATCGCCATCCCTTGGCCAAGCCCACAGCTGGTAAGTAAAGAGGGAGGGTACAGAAAGTCAATGTACAGGTTTGCGTTTTTCACACCACCCCCCCCCCTCTGACCCACCCCGCGCGTTCGCAAGCGTGCGCACTCCCCTCCCTCCCAACCTCCCCCTCTCTCTTTCTCTTTTATCCCTCTCGTCCCCCCCCCCCCCATCTCACATGCACGCACATCCCATACGCGCGCACGCGCACGCACACACACACACACACACACACACACACACACACACACACACGTGTGTGTGTGTGTGTGTGTGTGTGTGTGTGTGTGTGTGTGTGTGTGTGTGTGTGTGTGTGTGTGTGTGGTGTGTGTGTGGTGGGGGGGTGTTGGGGGGGTGTGTGTGTGTGTGTGTGTGTTTCTTTTTTTCTTTTTTTTTGGGGGGGGGGGGGGGGGACAACACGGTCCATGTGGCTGGATCAAACAAATGTCTCACACAGAAGCCACACCTGCAGCTCCTCCTTCATCTGGGTTATCACACCGCGCAACGATCCAACAGTAATTTCAAGCTCCCCGTTGTATTGTGTAAGAGTTTGGATGAGGTCATCCTTCAGACGGGTCCTGCTTTCATAATCTTTCTCCCGATCTGCTGCTTCATCCTGCAGCTGCTTGATGCGCTGATTCCGATCCTGTGCACAACCAAGCGATGTGTGATCCAGTAACCTAGATCTGGAAAAACGTCATCAGCAAATCCGTAACCCCTGCTAACTCCCAGCCAAAATCAAGGGGTCCACAGAAGCAATAAGAAAAGTCAGAGGCAAAAGGAAAAAGGGGAAGAGAAGATAAGACAAAACAAAACCAAATCCTGGTGATCAACATAAAAGATGGGAAGGGATGGAGAGATAACACTCCTTGAGAAGGGGAGCATGAAGATGCATCATCATTGGACAAAGTATAATCACTCTCCCAAACACAAGACAGCCTTGCCACTGCCAGTTTGCCATAGAGAGGAGCATATCCATAAGTCATGCTTTGATTCAAGACAGACGAAACATACACTGTGCCCCATTTTCTATGCAGTACAGAAAAGACCGAGCCTTCAACAAACAATGACCGGCAATGTTGCCACACTGGGAACACAAACACATGGCTTTACGACCTTATGGTGCAGCTAGAAAGTTCCACAACACATTCTTGCCAATAGGGGAGAGACGAGCCATGGGCTGCTGAGAAAATCCCCATGGAGAACTGTCGTTTGTCTGAAGTGAGTATACCTGTAGCTTCTCCTGCAAGCTCCCTGAAAGAGCCTTCTCCCTCTCAAGGTCTTTCTTGATACTTTCAGCTTCGCGAGTCACACCATCGAGCTTTGCTGTTAGCTCCATCACCTGCTCAGAGGCCAACCACCGACATCTTGTCAAACTCTTGCCAGGTTTGTTGGGCCAGATCCAAAGTCAGCGCTCAAGGGCTTGGAGAACGCTGTACGCTTGGAAGCGCTCAACAGCAGGAATGAAAAAAAGTTGAAGAAAGGAAGGAGACCCTGGCAACCCAAAGGCACCTGAAGTGCCAATTGAGCCTGTGGTGAGGGAAAGTGGGTCCCTAACATGCTCCAACTCAGGAGTCCATTCCGAAAATGACAAAAATCTGAAGTAACAAAAAGTTCCTCTCCACAGCACCAAGATATTATCCCGAAGGAGCTCTCCTAAAATGTCGCAGCTGATGCTTTCCACATGACATGGCAAGGCAGGCATCCTGAGCAGGTGCGGCGAAGGTGTGGATTCAAGTGCGCAGCATGAGACAGCCCCGATGCTCGAGTTACACACTGGATTTCAGGAACTCGGTCATAAGCAAACATTTCAAATGACTTCACAAAATCACGGTAGTTTCTTCGACAAGCTCAGACATTGCACAACAGCCTCAGCAGTATCAGCAGGGTCAAAAATACCCTAAACACATGATCTGATGGGGGAAAATGAAAAACTTGAATCAAATCCTCTTGTTCAATATGGTGTGCTATTCAGGAGCCAGTACCTTGTTGTCCAACTCAAAGCGAACGTCCCGATACCGCTGCCGCAGAGTTGAGGTTTCCTTCTCCAATGCTTCAGAAGTTTCAGCATGATGCTTGAGTTTGCTCTCCAGCTCGCTCTGTGCCAAAGTAGCAGTGGTCGCTTGTGACCGTGCTTCTTGGGCCACACTCTCTGCTTCATTCTTATCCTTTGTGAGCTGGATGACTTTCTCCTGAAAGCAGCCATGCAGCGAAGCTTGTCAGGGCAAGAACAGACTTGTGAATTGCAGACTTTCAGCAGGGCAAACCTGCTAACCCAGTATCCTGGGGATAGCAGATGTCTCCCGATCGCTACAGCTCCACCCCACCAAGAGGGTTGCCGCCCTCGGCAACTGGAAACAAGCATTGGTCTCTGAACGCAGTCCTGATAGAGCTCCACACTTGCTCTACAACATTATGCCCGCAGGAAAATCTTCCAAACGCGAGATGGTCAGGGGTGGGTCCCCAGGCAGGTCCTGATGGTCTCGAGGCTCTGGTGCCAGTATCAGTGATGCAATCAGCAAACATATCACAAAAGAAAGCAAAAAATGAACAATTGAAGGCAGAAAGTAAGCCTGTGCAAATTCAAGTCATGTGGTTGCAAGAATGAAAAGCATCATATTGACAGGCTATAGTGCAAACCAGCACTCCCAACAAACCCCTCCTTGAGCAGCACCTGCAAATTTTTGAATCGCAACTCAAGCTCCCTGAAGTCGGCTTCCCTCCTGTCAGCTGCACGATCCAGTGCTGACCTGAGCTTGCGCTCCTCATTCACCTGCATCCCAGTTAGAGGATCAGTAAAGCTGTACAGGAACCAGCTTTAAGTAACTGTGTGACATGTTTACAAGGCAAAGTGCATGCGTATGGAGCTAACCATACACTGTGGACAATGGATGAAGTCCAACACCTGCCATGACTTGCAAATCAAACCGTGGAGCGTTCAAAATATACCAGATATTGACCACTTGGACTCAATCCGGCACTTGTGGCATGTTAATAGCCTCAACAGGAACACTTGGTGCCAAACCAATCACAAACAGCTGTTTATATAAATTGCCATTGAGACAGGTGCCTTTTCTATGTATAACCCATGAGGGGTACAAGCTTAATGACAACTCTGCATTACGAAGGTCGGGTCAAACCTCCTTTTCCTTCTGCAGTAGAATCGTGTCCTTCTCCTCGCTTGCAGTTTTAGCTTTCAAGAGTTCGTCAGTGATGGTTGCCAAGTCCTGCATGTAAAAATAGAGAATTTAGTTGGGCAGAAGGACACAGTGGACAAACTGCTGGACGTAGATAGGAACACAAACATAATGGAGGGTTCAGGCATCATTTACCTTCTCTAGGCGGTCCTTTGCCAGTGAAAGATTGTATTTTTCTTCCCCAAGTGTTTTCACCCTTTCATTTGTTGATATCAACCGACGTTCAAGCGCCTGCAAATGCATAACAGGATACCTGCTTAGAAACTCTGCATTTTTATCTTGATTTTCCAACTCATATCTGGCCTTATGAACACCTCCACGAATGAGATTGTTTTCCTGTAAACGGAACAACGTTGAAAAGCCGTACCTGGCTGTCATGATCCACGTACAATTTCAGTCGCTGCACCTGTTGCACACACAAACCACTTCAATACCACTCATCCATCAAATTTATGATGGTTGCTTATGTTACACACAGTTCGTGATATGCATAATTATCAAAGACGATGCGCCTAACCTCCTGCGTTAGAGCCGCATTTTCTTGTTCAAGCTCCTCCACGCGATACTGAAGCTGTTGTACTTCAGCAGCCATGGCTAGATCTGCCCACTAACCACCAAAATGGTCTTCTACTTCATAAGCCGCAGCACGGACCAGGACACACCACCTTTAAAATCCCTGCCTCCCTACATGAGAAAGCCATATGCGACACGGCTCACTGCACAAATACGACAGAAGTATAAGTTGGGAGTAAGAATGTCAGACTGTCTTGGTACAGCGTCATGTGGCTTATTGCATACTGCATGATGATCTGCAATTATGTACGTGATGTCTGACGGTACGACTTTGTTGCTTGTACCGGACCCTTGTACATCTCCGGCTCTCCACATCTAACAATGTAACATGTCATAGCCACACATTAAAATGGCATTTGTTTTCAGTGTCAGATCATCCAAAAATGATCTAAATATCTGCTCATTACCACTATGGTCGAGACAGGGAGAGACGGCGCAAGGGTCCTGATAAAATCCGTACGGACAATGGGACAAACGACCGGAAACTGAGTTCGCTATCTTTACTGCAATATCTTTCCATAAATACCATATGGTACAGCTTTTGTTAAATACGTGAAACTTTCGTTTCACGAGCCGTAATGGTTGAGCATGGAGTTCCTACCTTCATGGTGCGAGTCAGTTACACATGCAGCTGAAACCATGGTAAGTGCATTGCCTCATGATTTACAATTTTTTAAAATTTTGTTACATTTGCCATTCATGTTACAAAAAACGCTTCAGCTCCTTGCACAGACCGGTAAAGACTGTGGCGACGAAACCGTGATCTGAGATGGGGTCGGCCAGATAGCAACTCATGTTCTGCACTTTGCAGGAAATGGAAGAGGATCGAATAAAACAATGGCTAAAAGACAAGATAAACCTTGTAAGTCGCTGTCCACGATGTTCGTTACCTCTTCTGCCGGGGTTGGTTTACAGTTGCCGATTTCGGGAAGAAGCCGCCTTACACACAATGGAGTTGCACTCACATATGCATTGTCGAATACGAAAAGAACCAGTTTTCAACCTTTACTGAGCAGGCTATGACAGTCTATCTGCCTTAGTGCGTGCTGTGTTATTATTTAAAGTTGCTGACCCTCAACAAGGACATACTACCAGCAACGTTCGTTGACATCCAAGAACGAAAGGAATGATGCACACGATAGAGCATATTTTTGAACCAATCTTCAGCTTTTGCAAGAATCCTCGCATGATTTTCGGGCTCCTCGATCAATTGTTGCTCCTCCTGTTTTGGGAGCCTGAGTGCGGTCCTGCTCAGTTACCACCCAGTGTGATAAGTGTCCTTCTTCTTACCATTTTCATTCAAAATATATTCACAGTCAGACTGCCCTGGGTTCAAACACAGTCCATCACATACTGCTGCTGTGGCTTGCACGCAGCTCCTTCTGTCGACCTTCATCCCTGAAGGTGTGGAGAACTACAAGGAGGACCTCTGGCATGGAGTAGATCACAACCTTGCTTTTCAAAGCTTCTGCAACGGGACCAAGGTGGGCTCATGTGTATTCACTCGCTGTCTAGACTTCTAAGAGTAGGTCCAGATTGGAGCCTTCCTGGAGTGGGAGTCAACAAGAGACACATCCCCTTTCATCGGAAAGGGGTACTGCTCTTGCTTGAAAGAGTGTCTTAGATACAAATTCATGCAGTATCTGTTAATCAAACTCATGGCTGCATAGGCACTGAGCAGCAGCAGGCTGCTGATGAGCATGATCAATGTTCCCCTTTTTACTGAATCTGTTCAAACGGATCGTCAAAGGGACCGTCAAAGCCCAGCTGTCTTCATTAATGCAATAAAACTGGGGTCCAATGCTGCTCAGGGTGCAACTCTCTTTGCTTTCCTAATAAAGAATGAGGAACGCCTCTCACTCGTCCTCGCGGATCGTCCTCTCATATCCTTCGAGGGTGGGCTTTACTTCATCAAGTGCGGGAATGGCCGCTCTCTTTCGGAACTCATGGTGAGTGCAGGGTCTTGCATCCCACTTCCTTGTGGCCCTTTAGTTGTCCTGGCATTTGAGCTAGCTCTGTGAGTGTGGGGCGCAGACGAATGAAAAGTCTTTAAGGAACAAGTGGGCAAGCCTTTGGGTCTGGGACTCCTTATGGGCATACAGAGTTACAACATGTCGCTCTGCTTTTGTGTGTTCCACCCCTTGATGGAAAACGGCGGTTCCAACTTGGGGGAAGGGGGATAGCAATGGGTGGGTAGATGAATTGCAATTCGAGGTCACAAGGGTGGAGGGTGTTAACATTGACAATGCATGGTCAGATTGTTGTGTAAGAGAGTGAGAACGATTCATAGATGCAGCTTGGATCTGGACAGGAATGGGAAGGGGGTCATCAAATCCCATTTGTGGGGGCAATCACACCAAAGCGCCATACTCAGGGAGAGTTCCAGTGGGTGGAGAAGTTAACATCACAGGCAAATCAAACCTGGGACCGGCTTACCTTCACAGACAGTAGTTATCAGAGGCTAACAGAATCAGGAGGCGCTTACCTCCATTATGGATTTGATAGGCAACTAGATCAGATTTCGGCTTACCTCCCCAGGCAGTGGTTATCAGAGGCACAACAGGATAAGGATCCGCCCACCTCCATTAGGAGGTGATTTCTTAGGCAAGATTTCATAGATCAGATTTCGGGGTAGACAATGGATATGGCAGCAGGCTGGGCTTGCAACCAAAATACGGGGAACATGCAATGAGTTCCGACCTGCACACGGGGAACATGCAATGAGTTCCGACCTACACACATTGCCATCGGGGAAAACATTCCCACCCAAGCAGTGGTCCCAACTTTGGGCCCGAACTGTGAAATGAATCCCTCGAACTACAAGGGGGGCTCACTTCCTCCTCAGCCCTAGTGGCTGGTCCTGGGTGTAATATTCCTTTGTTTCCTTCATGGACAGCGTTTGCTGTGGCGTGGCTGGTACAGGACTCGGTGCTGTGTGGAACTCTGACGCGAGGCGATCACCTGGAGCCCTTCCTCCGCATGCTGTCTGAGATATTTTGCCCTGCCCTGCTGTCCGAGAACTCATGGCCAAACAGTGTGCGGTCTGAGTTCACAGGTAAGCCCACAGCAAGCATTCCATTCCATTACTGAGCTTTCCATTCTAGTAATGAGCATTCCGTTCCAAAAATGAGCATTCCGATCCACCATTGAGCATTCCGTTCCGTTATTGAGCATTCCCGTCTATACTGAGCATTCCGTTCTAATATTGAGCATTCTGTTCTATCGGTGGGACCTGCAAGAAGGTGTCTCTTGTGACCGTTGGGGATGGTGGCTGCGTTGGTGATGGTGTCTGTAAAGGCTACCATACATTGGACAGCAGTATGGGAACGTCATGTT
>KV908562.1:55000-57351 GCA_002005505.1 Botryococcus braunii
AGGAAGTGCAGCGTGAATGGGCTCGCTTCACTCAAAAGGTGCTGCCCCATCTTTGAAGCGATTCCTCTGCCCTAGACTAGAATCCTCGGTTTCAAAACCATCCCTCCTCAAGGGTTTATTCTTTTCTGACGGAGAAGGAGTCGAGAGATTCCTGATTGAAGATGTGTGCTGCCTTGAATAGGGATGTGAAGTGCCTTGTAAAGAAATTTGTACTCCTTTGCATTGCCTTAAAGCATGTCGGGCTGACCTCATTGGGATACCTTTGAGAATGAGACAGTACGTTCCTGAACCGCCTGAGGCCTCAGTACGGGACTGGGGTGCGCTGGGTGGACGTAAAAGGTGTGTCGTGCCTGATTTGGCGCGGTCCTTCCCTGAGTATAACGACCCTGTTGGGCTCGGCTCACTTGCAAGCCAGTCTCTGGGCGTGGTAATGCCCCTGCAGCATTCCCGGTATCCTTCCAGATAACTGGGGTGCTCTTGAAGGACACTGAGGAAAAGGGAGAATGAGCAGAACTTAGCAAATAGATGGTGGAGGAGCAGGTGGATCGAAAGGCAGAGGAGGCTCTACGGGCAGCTGTGAGGCATTCCATGCAGGAACTCTTGCGGCTGTTGAACGGGGACAAGCGCATGGATGTGGTGCCCATATTTACCCTCACCCTGACGCTGGAGCGCAACAACCGGATTGAGCTGAAGCCTACTGTTCAGGTCCGCTGCAATAAACTGTGTTTCCTGCCTCGCACATAACCCCCCCCCCTTTCTCTCTCTCTCTCTCTCTCTCTCTCTCTCTCTCTCTCTCTCTCTCTCTCTCTCTCTCTCTCTCTCTCTCTCTCCTCTCTCTCTCTCTCTCTCTCTCTCTCTCTCTCTCTCTCTCCTCCCTCTCTCCCTCCTCCCCCGCCCCTCTACCCCTGGTCCCTTCCGTCTCAGTCTACTCCGAACTTGTGTGATTACGTGTGTACCTGCACGCGTGTGTGTGTGTCTGTGTGTGTGTGTGTGTGTGTGTGTGTGTGTGTGTGTGTCTGAGTGTGTGTGTGCGTGCGTGTGTGTGTGTGAGTATGTGTGTGTGTGTGTGTATGAGTGTGTATGAGTGTGTGTGTGTGTGTGTGTGTGTGTGTGTGTGTGTGTGTGTGTGTGTGTGTGTGTATGAGTTGTGTGTGTGTGTGGTGTGTGTGTGGGGGGGGGGGGGGGTGGGGGGAAATTCTGGAGGGTTTGGCTGCGTTCTAAATCCAAAAGAAACTTGAGCACAGTTTAGTGCGTCGGGGTGACGGAATCGACGAGGCCCGATCCAGGGGATAGGAAGGAGGAGAATGCTTCGAAGAAGCCAAAGACACCTGTGGGGGGAATATCGGAGCCCCAGGTGGTTCACAGATTGACATTCCCCCTTGCAAGCCAACAAATCACCGACAACGGCTAGGGCATAATCTCGCATTAGCCGTTTTCATTTTGACAGACTCTATTATCTAGAGGCCCTGAGGACCCTGCAAGTCCGGACTACGGATCCTGAACTACGGACCAGTCCAGAAGACCAACGTGACCTGACCGCTTTTCCGGCCGCTTGACAGCGCGGTTTGACAGGGAACATAACACAGTATGCGCTGGCAGGTGTGGCCTTCCAAAAGTTTGCTTACAAAAAGGTCGTGGTCGCAGGATCTGTTCAACATGGTGCACTCCCTTTGCCGGTCCATGGTGGCAGTGCTGACGCACATTCCCCGCTTGAACAATGGGGTCATAACCAGCCGTCTCACGCCCGAGCCGGTACGATTGCACTGCCTACCTTCTGAATCACCCCGGAGCTGAATATGTTCTCTCCCTTCCCCTCCTCTCAGTGCTCTTTCCTCCTTTACCCCCCCCCCCCTTTCCTTCCCGGCCCTGCCCCCTCTCTGTCTCTCCCTCCCTCCCTCCCTCCCCCCTCTCCCTCTCACTCCTCTCTCTCTCTCTCTAACTCTCTCTCTCCTCTCTCTCTCTCTCTCTCTCTCCCTCTCTCTCTCTCTCTCTCTCTCTCTCTCTCTCTCCCCCCCCTCTCTCTCTCTCTCTCTGTCTCTCTCTCTCTCTCTCTCTCTCTCTCTCTCTCTCTCTCTCTCTCTCTCTCTCTCTCTCTCTCTCTCTCTCTCTCTCTTCTCTCTCTCTCTCTCTCTCTCTCTCTCTCTCTCTCTCTCTCTCTCTCTCTCTCTCTCTCTCTCTCTCTCTCTCCCTGCGAATTCCCGTGCATGTAATCAATCACTGCGGTGTGCCCTGGCCGAGAGTTGTGGGTTTCATTCTTCTCCGTGAAGTTCCAACTATGAAATGTAGAATCAACGTTTGTTCTGCCAGTCTGGCCCGTCAAAAGAAACCCCTGCCCTTTCACCTGCCCTCTC
>KV908562.1:68426-70926 GCA_002005505.1 Botryococcus braunii
CTCACCTGGTGTCATGTCTGAGAGACCAATAAAACCGCAAAATCGTCGTTCCTCCTCAAAACAAGCCCCTCTAGATGGTTCCAGTGCCCAAAACGTGCCTAAACTCCCTTCACTCTCGTATTTGGCCGTCCCCCCCGGGGGGGGGGGGTGCTGCGGCTGGGAGAGCTCCTCCCTTTCCTCCTCCTCCTCCCCTAGCTCCTCCCCAAATGACTGGCAACCAACCCATACCGTGCATGCAAACTGATATCATCGATGCTCCTCCTTCCCCTTCCCCTCCCCACCTCCTTCCCCCGTCCATTTCCTCTTCTCTATCTTCCTTCTTCTCCTCTTTTGCTCCTCATCCTTTTCCGCTTCGTCGTTTGTCAGACAAGCCACTGTAAGAGTTGCATCATGACGCCCGTCATTGTGGCTTGCAGGTGGTAGCGCTGATTACGCAAGAGGTGCATGCACGGGACACCATCGAAAAGCTCTACCAGAACGGGTGCAAGGCACCCACCGACTTTGATTGGCTGTGCCAAATGCGGTATTACTGGGACCGTGACGACTCACACTGCGTTGTCAAGCAGGTACTTTCCCTTTCAAAACCGGAAGAGGTTCTGACACCAAACAGCACCTGTGCCGCTGTTTTTGACAACCGATGTAGTTATGGGGTTCGTTTGAAACTTAAGCTTTGACATTGGCTCCCAGTACGTACCTTGGGAACGGGGCTGACATTTATTGTTACTTCCATCCAGGTACTCAAAGTCGTGTTTTTAAAGGCTTGGCCTATCCCAGCTGGCGTTGCTGCCTGGCCATGCTTTCTGCCAATGTCCATGCACAAACAATTTCTACGTCTGCATGTGTTGTTAGTTGCGTGCCTGCTTGTTCTTGAAGCAATACGTGGGCCGTCGTGTGGACAGGTCCTGAGCACCTTCCATTACGGCTACGAGTACCAAGGAAACAATGGACGGCTTGTGATCACCCCCATTACAGAGCGATGCTTACTCAGCTTGGGATCCGCGTTGTCCTCCTACCATGGCTCTCAACTTGTTGGCCCAGCTGGCACGGGCAAGACAGAGACTGTAAAGGTGCGTCTAATGGCCTTCCAACCCTCCCAAACAATCTCCGGAGGAACTTTTGCCCCGCCCCCTTCCCTGGTCTCGTGAACATGAGGTTTGACCTGGAACACCAACGACGTCTTAGAATGACCATTCCTGAGATAGATGTCGTATTTTTGACGTTTGTAATGCATTATCGGTCCCCTTCTCAACAAGTAGATGGCGTTCTGAACCAAATAGAGCTATTGCATCTGCAAAGGAGGCAACAACGGGTCTCCGCCCGTTGTTTGTTCGGGTCATATGCCATGTATGGTGTTGTGTGGGGTATCGTCGAAATCCCTCCTGGCCAGGAAAGGGGGAGCGTTATCAATGGGCTCTTTGAGGAAGGACTAGCCAGCGACTGGAGTCTACATGAACAAGATCCCTCAGTCACTGGAAACCGCAAGGTCGCTCTAAGTTAGCAGTGCTACAGAGCACAACGCCCAGGTGGAGTGAGCAGAGTTATATTGGTGACGCCTGATGCATAAGCTTTGCTTGTCATTGCACAGGAGTTTGGAAAGGCGTTGGCGCGATTTGTGGTAGTGTACAACTGCAGCGAAGCGCTAAACCACCACACGCTTGCGAAAATCTTCAGCGGCATTGCTCAAAGCGGGGCCTGGGCGTGCTTGGATGAAGTCAACCGCATCCACACCGAAGCGCTCTCTGTGATGGCCACACATATGTCTTGCTTTCTGCAGGTCAGCGCGCAGTATGTACTCATCTACTCAGGCCCCTGTTGGAGAAACTGTCCCATGTGCATGCATACTCAACACGATACCTAGTTCATCACTAGGTATGCCGGCACGAACACAAAACTAGGGCACAAAACTAGGTATGCCGTGGAGTCCGTACTTATATCTCAATTCATGGACAACTTGCGCATGAAGCGTGTTCGAAGAAGATGATCACTTGTCTATTCATATGTGTCCTTTGAGCATACCATACCTACCATACCTCTAACCTGACAGGAGGAGCGACATGGGAGCTCGCATGGGTCTAAAAACCTTAAGCTGAGCTGTACATTTGTCATACCCTGAGGGTCCTCAGGGTGGAAGAGACTTCCTGGTCCACACTGAAATTCACGCTTCTTTCTGATCTAATGGAAACATCGCATCTTTCCTCTAGGATGCTACTTGTTATGCCAAATTCTTCGCCGACACATTTCATGAATCCGTCATAGATCAGTGCATAAGACCTCTGGAGGATCCATATACCCTTGAGGTATGTATACATACCTATAGACCTGCGTGCATCTCTGAAGCGAGGGTGTTTTTCGACGCGGCAGGCAAACAAGGAGGGACAGCAGCGCTTCAACTTCCTGGGGAGGGAAATCAGCCTGAAGCCGGGTGGTGGCGTCTTCACCACCATGAACCCGGGCTATGGCGGCCGCTTCGAACTCCCGGACAGCCTCAAAACCTTGTTCA
>KV908562.1:75926-89526 GCA_002005505.1 Botryococcus braunii
TGCATGAAGTGAAAAAATACTCATGTGAGAATGTGTACATCGTTTCAAGAAATCGATTTCCTTCCAACTCTTCCGATTGACCTACTCCTTCATTGTCTGCTAAGCTTTGCTCATGCTCGTCCCTCCTGTAATATTACCTTGCTTGCTTGCTTCCTTCCTTCCTTCCTTACTATTGCGTGAAGACTTCCCTTCAAGGAGAAGTCGCAATGCAAGAAGTGTAGCCATCAAGATTCAAATCATCACAAGCTAGAAAATGCAGAGAACGCTGCCGTGAGGCAGGTCTACTGTGGTTTACATATGACGGTGCTACCTGCAGGCCACCTTTAGACAAACCTCTACATGAAGTGGCCGTCCCCACAGTTGACACAGTGAGGGGCAGCGCGCTCTTGACAACCCTCACACTGGCGGGCTTCAACACCCTCCTAGCAATGCCGGCGGGCAGCGGTAAAACATTGCTGGCAAGAACAGTGCCCGAGCAGCTCCCTCCTGCATTTGTTAGCACCATCATAAATTTTTCAGCACATTCGGATGCAGCATACCTTCAGTACTCTATGGAAGGTAGTCTGGAGAAAAGGTCCAAAGTGAGTAATACTATTATCCACGCACCCGTGTGTGCATGCATTTTGGTAGATTGGATGTAAGGCCTTAAAAGAAAGGTCTCTTCCCATAGCTTATTGCGACAGACTGAGTTCGCTTTAGCCATTTGCCGTTTGCGGAATCTACATCGAAGTAGATCTTCTTCAATTTGCGCGGTCAGGCTGGTTAGTGTGAAAGGTCTACTTGGAGAGCTGCTTGCTTCCAAAGCAGTACTTGAAGGGCTGCCTTTCAATGTACATATGCCTACTTCTTTTCAAATGAAGGACAGTCCCCTAGCTCCGCAAGCTTTGTGTTCATTAGCACTACTGACTAGTCCATGCGTGGTCCTTGAGGGCACACACTGGTTGCATGGGCTGTACAGGCAAACACCTACTCAATCGCATTTGCCCAACTGTGCCTCCCTCCCCTCCCACCTCTTTCTCGCCCCCTCCCCACTGGCCCCCTTCCCCGCACCCCCCACTTCCTCTCTCTCTCTCTCTCTCTCTCTCTCTCTCTCTCTCTCTCTCTCTCTCTCTCTCTCTCTCTCCTCTCTCTCTCTCTCTCTCTCTCTCTCTCTCTCTCTCTTTCTCTCTCTCTCTCTCTCTCTCTCTCTCTCTCTCTCTCTCTCTCTCTCTCTCTCTCTCTCTCTTCTCTCTCTCTCTCTCTCTCTCTCTCTCTCTCTCTCTCTCTCTCTCTCTCTCTCTCTCTCTCTGGTTGTATGTATGTGTGTGTGTGTGTGTGTCTGCCTGTGCGTATGATTGTACGTGCGTGCGTGCGTTGGCTTGCGGATCTAAAAATGGGGAAATCCTTGCAGGGGGTTCTTGGCCCATGCGGAGCGCAGAAACTTCTTGTGATCGTAGACGACTTGAATGCAGCACATGCCAACAAGCTGGGCTTCTCCCCTCCTCTTGAGCTCATCAAGCAGTGGACAGATTACGGCTTTTGGTGAGCACTCTATCTCACCTGGACATCTACATCTTCAGCCTTAACAGTTTTACTTGACTTGATTGATTCCCTGAATGACGCTTCGCTTCATGGCAGTTTGAATCATGCCGGGAGCAGCAGAGTGAGTGATTCCACATGTTACATGTAGCGCGTATATGGGTATGTGACAGCCGAGACCTAGGCTTGGGTGGGATTGCAGGTATGACAGAGGTCATTGTGAGAAAAAGCATGTAAAGGACGTGCAGATGATGGCCACACTCCGCTCAACTAATGGAGCATCGAACCTTATCAGTCAGCGTCTTTTGGTACGGCTGCCCCTCCCGCTAATCTGGACATTACATGCAGGCACATTGGCAACTCTCGTACCAGTATCATCAATCATATTCATCAAACTTACATGTAACTGTTCAGATACGTCTCTGGAAAAGAACGAGTGGCTGGTGATGCCCCTCAACCCCGACCCCAATATTGGCGGGTGAAGTGAATGTCGTGGCGGCATGTGGGCATCGCTGCTACAAGTATGTAGCATACCAGATCTGGCTTGCTCCAATGCAGGCGCACTGGCTTCTGCGATCAAAACCTTTCATTTACAGATTGCATTGAAGGTTGCATGGTACGTACCCTAGGCCTAATGAAAAGCACGGTCTTAGCAGGAGGCCATAGCACCAGCAAGGAAGGCAGCAATATCGGGGGAGGATACGACTTGAGGGAGGTAGGGAAAGAGGTGTGCACCGAGCTTGGACAGGATACAAGGCCGCTAGGGTCGTTAAATGTACGGAGCACAAGACTTGAGAGGTATCCGAGAGATACATCAACATTACAACCTCAACAAACAGCAGCAGCAGCAGCAAGGGAATGATGTGGATGCAAATGAGATTCTCTTTTACAGAGGCATAAGGCACGATGTTTTTCGCAGCTTTCTAAGAAGACTGAGGGGTGGTGAACAGGGTCATTTTGTAACGCTTTACATGACACCGCCGAACGACGCCTGTCTGACACGCATATTCTCCACCCTTCTGTCAAGCAAGCTGTCCACGTTTGAGGACTCCATCAAGCTCATGACAGACTCCTTTGTGGGGGCCAGCATCAGTCTGTATCGCGAAGTGGAGCGCACATTCCTGCCGACTGCTGGAAAACCGCAATACCTGTTCAACCTCCACCACCTCGCACGGATATTACAGGGGGTCATGCAGGCCAATCGTGCCTTCTACGATAACCAGGTTCGCAAAGGTCCTCTTTAGGAAATTTTGGCTGTTTCGAAGCATTTTCACCCTTTTTTCCCAAGCCACGCAGGGGTTGCTCGCCCCTCTCCCTTGCCCCTTCAATCCTTTCCCTACCCTTTGGTACGTCCCATGTGTGTGTGTGTGCGTGAAGGGGGGGGACACGCGTATGTGAATGTGTGCCTCTGCATGCGGGTATGGGTCCGCGCATTTGTGGCCGCATGCGTGAGTGTGTGTGTGTGTGTGTGTGTGTGTGTGTGTGTGTGAGTGAGTGTGTGTGTGTGTGTGTGTGTGCGTGTGTGTGTACGTGTGTGCGTGTGTGCGTGTGTGTGTGTGTGTGTGTGTGTGTGTGCGTGCGCGCCCGCGCGCAAGGGCCCCTCCCCGCTTCTCCATACATTCGTTATTCCTTTCTCAAGATATATGACAAGCACGAGAATCTTACACACACACGTGAAGAAGTCTAAGATAAACCGGCTGAGAGATGAATTGGCTTTCTAAGGTCAATATTTAAGTTGGGCTCAGCAGTTTCATTGTTGAAACGTTGTGTTGGGTACCTGCATGCCAGGAGTCTATGCTCCAGTTGTGGGTTCATGAGGCCCTCAGGGTGCTTGGGGACCGCATGGAAGACCCTGGAGACCGGCTGCTTTTACAAAATGCCCTTGACGCCCGCCTTCGAACTTTCTTCTCCTCGTCTTGGGAGGAACTGTTCGATGCGACTCAGACCTGCCCCTCCTTTGTGTCGTTCCTCCGGACCGGAGACAACCCTCCATACGAAGCAGCTCCTGACATGAAGGCACTCAAGGTGAACAGAAAATCCTCAATCCACACCCTCGAAGAGGTCTTGTTTAGGACAGCCCTTCACCCTTATAACGAATGGAATCGCACTCTCCCACTTCTGCATCAACGGTCGTGATGGGTAGGGCACGCCCACACGCGGTGTACTTTCTTGGTAACCTCTCGGCTATGTCTTTCAACTTCTTGGACAGGGATCTGACGTCATTATTCCAAGTTTCTTCCCGTGACCAAGTCCATATTGATGATGTCCTATGGGGTAGACGGGTGCTCACACGCGTGCAATATGTCAATGGCTCCAAACAAATCTTCAGGCTGCTCCCCCACGGCGAAAACCCCGTGAAACGGCTTTACGAGCACACAGGCACCAGCAAGCACCATTGAATTGGTAAAATGCGTCTTAAATGCGGTATACTCTTGCAAATTCTTAGTGTCAGCTTGAAGCTCGCATTAGAATCTTGAACAAAACCCCATGATATCGCCACCCCTTCCTTCCTCCGTCCACCGGTTCAAAGAACCCCTTTTACAAGATGGCATTTGCTTGCGACTTCTGCAGGATTTTCTCGCAAGCAAGCTCTTGGAGCACGACGCTCAAGTTGGCGTCACACCTCTTCAATTGGTCCTCTTCAAGTACGCATTTGCCTTCGACTTCCCGATGCACTGCTTGACACTTTCAACAGCTTGCTGTGCCCATGGGCCCGTGAAGGAATATGAGAGAAGTTTCAAGTCATCAGTACTGTCCAGCATGAACCAGACTAGTCCAGCTTGAAGCGGACTACTCCAGCATGAACACTGAGAACGTTGCAATTTCGACCTGCTGCAGATATTATCTGACGGTTGTATGGATATTATTTGACGGTGTTGTACCTGCTGTAGATGTTATCTGACGATTATATATTGTATTGTACACATTCTGTGCAGAATCACTGGTATTTGTTGGCCTCATCTGCACAGGGATGCCATTCAGCATGTATGCCGGATTCATCGTGCAATCTACCAACTGGGGGGCCACGCACTACTGGTTGGATTCAGCGGCAGCGGCAGAAAGAGCCTGGCAAAGCTGGTGGCTCACCTTGCCCATATGCATTGCTTCACTGTCGAAGTCCGCAAGGGCTACAAGCATGCCGACTTTCGTAGCGATCTGAAATCCCTCTACAAGAAGGCACGTCCCCTGCAGGCCTTCATTTTCGAATTCATACCCCTTCCCCTTTCCTCACAAGGATGAGGTAATTGCCTCGTGTCGTGTCGAAGTGGTAGGTGGGAGGCTGACCCGGAGTGCCACGGATCAGCCACGGGCCACGCGTGCGGAAGCACATGCCTTCGGGTGCTCCGCCAGGTCTTGTTTGGAGTGGCATTATAGCCATGCCCACTGTGGAGTCGGAGTCGATGTTGACTGATCTGTGGATCAACCACACCTAGTTTTCGTTGCGTTATTATAACCCCATGATGTAACCAGAATCCTAATGGCCTAATCAGTTTGTTTTTGTACACAATTCACTTCCTTGCAAGGGTGATAAGATTGCCTACCCAAAGGTGGCCAACCCAAGGGGTGGAGCCCAGCAGTCACATTGCGTCTGACTTCGATTAATGCACATGGCCCCCAATGATAAAACAGAGATTCTGAAGAAACGGAGAAACTGACTGTGGCTCAGAAGCCATGTGACACCCTATCCTTGATGGTGCAGATGACACTTCTTTGAAAGACCTTCCTTTCTGGGATCTCGGTTAATTTCAGTTTACTGGGATTGACGTGTTGAAAGGGGGGGGGGGGGGGGGCTGGTGTAGGCGGGCGTGGACAATCAGCCTATCGTCTTCCTAATAGAGGAGAGTCAACTTATTGACAAGCTAATGCTTGCAGACATTGAAACAATGGTTTCCAAAGGTATGATGAACGGGACCCTTCCTGGCTGAGAGGGCACCCGATGTTTGACGATCTGCTGCAATGATTGTGTTACTTGCAAAAGCCCAGTAAAACATCACACATGATCTGCATGAAATTCCGTGCTGTAAACTGCCAAAGCTGGGTCTTATTCTATTCGACGCGTAAGCAGAGCGTAAATCCCACGATAGGACATACATATCTTCTTTGAAAGGTTTTAGCGTTTCCCGCATGTTGCAAATTTGCCCAAATAAGTTCCTAGGGCAAGGTAAAGTTCCTGCCATTTTAACAATTTGGATCAGTCTTTGCTGGCCTGTCGGGCAATGGGCCATTGAGATGACACAATAGCATCAACCACTAAGCCGAAGGACTTCACGGCAGGTGTTGTACCGCACCTCTTCTCAAAGGAAGACGTGCTGGAAATCCTACAAGACATCTCCCCATGTGCGCGCCGTGAAGCCGTATCTGAACAGAGAGAGGTGCTTTTGGACTTCTTCTGGCGCAGGGTCAAGCAAAATCTCCGCGTGATTCTATGCATAAGTCCATCTACCAGCTCCCTGAGATCCCATGCACGACTATATCCTAGTGCGGGCCCATGAACTCTGAGAACTTTCCATAGACATCCGGTGTAAGAAAGTCCCTGAGAAGAGGAGATTCTTGCAGGTATAGAGACACACAGTATGGTAACTTCAACGTCACGGAAAGCTCGTCAGTGCAAACGATGTTGATCTTACACAAATGTCAGGTTGTGCTGCACAAACCCAGGAGCACCTTCTGGACTGCTGCCTTAATCACGGAGTTTTCAATACCATGGAAGCATGAATATGAGCATATCTATGTTCCCAAACATCTTGACGACCTTGACTACGGCGTACGTGACTTTGCAAGGTTCTTGGTTTCTGGCACCGCTTCAGCAAAGTCAGAGTTAGGACTTCGTCGATCCCAGATCCCGCGAGTTATCATTACAAATAGCCCGTCACAAGAACGCATTGCATTGCATTTCTATTCTCCCCTGCCTCCTGTCTCATCTCCGCTTGCGCTCGAAACCTGACTCCCCCAATCTCTATCCCCTCTCCCTCTCCTGCCGCTCTGCTTCCCCAGAACCCCTCCCTCCCTCCGCGTGCGCTCCCTCCCTCCCTCCCTCCCCTCCCTCCCTCCCTCCTCCCTCCCTCCCTCCCTCTCTCTCTCTCTCTCTCTCTCTCTCTCTCTCTCTCTCTCTCTCTCTCTCTCTCTCTCTCTCTCCTCTCTCTCTCTCTCTCTCTCTCTCTCTCTCTCTCTCTCTCTCTCTCTTGTGTGTGTGTGTGTGTTGTGTGTGGTGTGTGTGTGTGTGTGTGTGTGTGGTGTGTGTGTGTGTGTTTGTCTGTATGTGTGTGGGGGGGGGGGAGCCGGGAGGATTAAGAGCGGATGGTGATGGCGGCAAGGAGGCAAAAGAACGGGGACGACGGTGGGAGTGAGGCTGGATATTAAATGTCCACAGATCTGGATATACTGTGAAATTGATGCTATAATGTCTATAAGGAAGCATGCTTGGCTGCCCCTGTTTGAAGCTTCAAAGCATGTCTGCTTCTGATGCTAACTTTGAAGACCGGGATAAGCCAAGATCCATTTAATTTTCGGGCTTTCAAATACAAGGCTTTGGCATCGTGGGCGCAGGCTTGATGGCCTGCATGAGCGTGGATTGGTTTTTGGACTGGCCGGAGGAGGCCTTATATGACGTGGGCATGAAGGACCTCGAGACCTGTGCCAGCGTTCCCCCCCACCTCATCAGTCTGTTGTGTCAGGTTGGACCCCGTGGCCACGCCATGAAACCATAAAAAAGGGGAGGCAGAGTGTGTGGAGAGGTCGCTGAAAGGGTACGTGAATGGAGGATGGAAAATTGGAGGCATATTCCTGTGAACAGCGTAGCAAACAAAAGAAGCTGGTGGAGGGAACATTAATATCTATACGATCTCACCTCGACCCTTTCCACGATCACATACTCATCATCAATGACCGTGGAAAGGCGCCGAAAACAGAACGGGATACGGGAACAACACGTGGATCCACTCCGGAGTACCTTTTCTGGCACCGGGCTCATTAGGTGAATGCAACTCCACATGCAAGACGAGCGTGTATAAAAGGTCAGAGATGCAATGTTTAATACCATTATGTATATTAACTCGAGCGGATTCGGGCGTAGGTATTCGTGAAAGGACACGCCAGCGCACAGCAAGCTAATTGTCTGCACAACAAGAGCAGACATGGCAAGGCATTGATCTCACCCGTCCGTTACCTCGACACCTTAAAGCATTTCAGGTTTGGTTCATGAGAATCCACTCGATCACTTGCGCATGCTCTCTCTCTCTCTCTCTCTCTCTCTCTCTCTCTCTCTCCTCTCTCTCTCTCTCTCTCTCTCTCTCTCTCTCTCTCTCTCTCTCTCTCTCTCTCTCTCTCTCTCTCTCTCTCTCTCTCCTCTCTCTCTCTCTCTTTCTTCTCTCTCTCTCTCCCAATGTGTGTGTGGGTGTGTGCGTGTGTGTGTGTGTGTCTATCTGTTCCTCCCTCTGTGTTGTGTGTGAGTGTGTGTGTGAATGTGTGTGTGTGTGTGTGTGCGTGCGTGTGTGTGTGTGCGTGCGTGTGTGTGTGTGTGTGCGTGCGTGCGTGCGCGCGCGCGCGCGCGTGTATGTGTGTGTGTGTGTGTGTGTGTGTTTGTGTCTGTGTGCTGTGTGTGTTTGTGTGTGTGTGATGTGTGTGCTGTGTGTGTGCTGCGTGTGTACACACACACGTGTGTGTGTGTGTGTGTGTGTGCGTGTGTGTGAATGAGTGTTGTGTGCGTCTGTGTGTAGGAGAGGGGGGGGGTTGAAATTAAAGATTGGGGGATGAATAGAGAAAGGGAGACGGTTTGAAGGGGTGTGCATTGTCCTTCCAATCTTGATGAGCCCGGGAAGGTTAGCATAAATGTCGTTTGCTTTCACACTTTCGTATTCCTCAAATTATACTAACAGGTGCGAAACTTTTGCCCATCATTTGGAGTTCTGGTAAATCCTCGTGTCACTTTTGCAATGCAGGGAGCTTTTGATAGAAAAGCACTCGGAACTGGGCAGCTACTCAAGCAAGCTCAAAAGCGGAGTGTCCAAACTTCAAGAGACCCGGCAGCAAGTGGTGGAAATGCAGGTCCGTGCATGTGTTGAGAAAGGTCATTTAAGTATCTTCACTAATGACCCATGAGTTAGAAAGGTTTCTGTGAGAAAAAGGTGTCAGTCCAGGAGTGTTGCTAAAGAGCCCCCCGATGTCATACAATGTAAAATATGGTCAGGACATGATGCCGTAGCCTCAGGCATGCTTGTTGATAGCAACAACCAGGACTCTAGCCCCGAAAGAAACCCCCGAGCTATACACCTTGCTTAATGCACTGACATTTACAATGTTAGCATCGTGGTGGACGAAGGATGGTTAGGGGATGGCCTGCTGGGTGACATTGGGTTGGAGGTTTTGTCCCATAGTGGTGTGTACTAGGCATCTAATCATCCAGCATCATAGTAAATGCGGATCCTTAGTCCAGACCTTGAATTTGAAGGGAAAGCATTACAGTGTCAAAATAACAACAGACTTGCACAATTAGTCCGAACGATCTTGCTGTTTGCAGGTTGTGTGTGAGGCTAAGAGGCGCGTTGTGGCTGAGGCTAAGCAAAATGCGGAACAAATTCTTATTCATATTGTTCAAGACAAGCGCATAGTAGATGAGCAGGAGATGCAGGTGACCACGATCTTCTTCTGTTGTTGACATTAGCCTCATCCGGTGGTTTCCTCACTGATTTTTAATGCCCTCCTTCATCGTGGCCGTCGCCCTTGTCCTTTTTCTCCCCTCCCCTCCTCCCCCAAGTCCTTCCCCCATCCACTCCGCATTCCAGATTTCCCCCTCTTCCTCCTTATTAGTCTCCTTGCTTTCCATCTTCTCTTTCCTTCTTCTTACTTCTCCTCCCCCTCCTGTTCTCCTCCCTATCCTGTCTTCTCCCACTCATGGGCCTATAAGGAGAAATCTTTTATTCCAGCCCTCTTGCAAGTGAGGATTAACAACCACTCCGGCCCACATCACTCTGATGATTTCAACCATGGATCCGGAGTCAAGGCAATCCCTCCCCACATATGTACCGCTTATTTGCAGCGTCTACGGTAGACAAATCTGCCGTCTGTGTCTGAGTGCATATGGCGCGTAAATGTCCCCGTGTTGACCTATTCCATGTGATTTGCACATGACCGGGCTACCATAGCAGCAAGGCCATTACCCTCTCACACTTGGAGGAGCATCAGATGCTTCATGGTGGCATTATAGCGTGCTTTGCTCAAACCTTCACGTCAAGTTTACGTTGTCCCCCAGTTACATACATACATACATGTACGGTGTTTTGGTTTGTCGTGGTCAGGTGAGCCAAGCAACTCAGAAGATATCTAAGGAGACAGCTGAAGCCAATGCCGTTGCAGAAGAATGCCAAGCTGCCCTTGAACTGGCCTTGCCCGCTCTGCTTGCTGCTGAGGAGGCCCTTAACGTCCTCACTAAGAAAGATATTGCTGAGCTTAAGGTGGGATGCATAGAAATGTATTGAGTGATGCTGTAGTAGCAATAGATTTGGCGTCAAACTTCATTCGGGATCTCTATTAAGGCAACGCTAACCCTGAGATCGCTTGCAACCTTGGTGCCTCTTTAGCAACAGCAGTGCTGGAATGCTGTGCGTTAGAGGAGGGTTACACCGACGGGTAATGCGGGCCAGCTATGTGGCCGGAGGTTGGTAATGGTGTGGTATAATCATGGTAGTTTGGAGGTGGAAGTGTCAGTTCATGTTGCTCTACTTGCGACTCCACAAGTTTCACATTGTAGAAGTGAAGGGGCCTCAAAGAACTCATTTAATCACTGCGCAGTGCTTTACTGTAATATTATTGCTGGTGTTTGCAATGAATATTCCTTGCAGCAGGAAATTTCGGCATTATGTGGCTGGTCTTGGTGAATGGAGAAAACAAATGAAGGCCTTCCTACAATCTGTAGGAAAAGACAAAGGTAGAGCGGGTTGTATCGGTGCGATTCACATGCAGCGGGATTAATCACGAAGCCTCTCACATTGTTTTGGTTAAAAGCATGAGTAGCCACCACACCAGCCTCTGCCATAGGCTGGTGCTTTCAATGTATACGGAAGGTTGTTTTACCGTGACAAGTGCGATATGGTCTGGGTTGGGGTTGCCAGTGCAGTGCTGTCACTCAAAAGGAAGAGGGTTGAGGGGATGTGTGATAATTCAGCTGAAGTTCATAGGAAGTAAGGCAGGAAGGGAGCAAGGAACGAAGGGGGACCCGAGGTCCGCAACTAGTGGCAAGCAAGAGTTTACACGAACCACCCCACCACACAGCTTACCCTTGTGGTTTCTCCAGTCGTTTCCTCTCGTGATAACCTACTCGTCAGGCGTGTACCTAGCCAAGGGACGCCTATGATTCGAACCCGAACCATGTACGAATTATGTATGTCTACGCCTTCGTGAGAGTCCTAGATCGTCCACTCACGAGCGTACCCCTGATGACAACTATTGTCATCAAACACACGCAACGACGGAGTGCCAACTATGCATGGCGTAAGCAACCATCACCGACGGAAGGTGCTACTCTCGTTCGGGCGGCTAACCACGTGGCTCCCACGGGCGGGCAGTATGGCGCCAAAGGGCGTCTCCCGCAAATGTCCCGAAATGCTCGGAAATCCTCGCATTCTGTTACAGGATGGGGGGAAAGCTAATGGTACACATTGGGATAGCAATGGCTAACCCCAAAAGTTGTGCTGAAGGGCTCTTGCAAAGACAAAGGCTACAAATGTTGTGTGTATGTGTGTGTGTGTGTATGTGTGTGTGTGTGTGCGTGTGTGTGTGTGTGTGTGTATGTGCGTGTGTGTGTGTGTGTGTGTGTGTGTGTGTGTGTGTCTGTGTGTCTGTGTGAGTGTGTGTGAGTTTGAGTCACCCTGGTTGGGACGCAGGGTTACCTGAAGCCACCTCCAGTCGTGGAGCTAACCCTTGCAGGAGTGATGACGGTATTGAAAAAGCCTCCCACTTGGGAAGAATCCAAGAAACAGATGGGAGACCCGTCTTTCCTAGATTCTCTGCTGCGATACAACCGTGACCTACTGGATGATGTGCAACTGAAAAAGATCAACAGATACACCACGAACCCTGACTTTGCGCCAGAGGTAGCTACCCACTCTTGTGGTGTTTTACAGCGATGACCACTATCGAGAGGCCTTGTCATAAATTTAAAGCCTGCGAGGACAAATTTCTACAACTTGCATTCCGATGACAGGCCTTTGGCACGTGCCTTTTCAATTTTCCATGGTTTGCCTGAAAGTCCAGTGGCAAATCTTTTGCATTTAGACAAGTGCTCACACAGTAGATAAAAGGGTTCACCTAACTTTGGAATACACTGCCGCTGTTGCGGTAGAGGAAAGAAGACCACGATGGCTACAGTTTTACATGCAGGTCAATTAATTGGTTTCGATGGTACAACCTACATCATTTTCCCTTTAGGGAAAGTTTCTAGTTTGTACCACCGATTCCAATAAATAATACCCCATCAGTTGCCAGTTGGTGAGGTGAGGGAATGAAGTTCATCATAGTTTCCAAAACTGGAGATGCATACGTTCCTCAACGCTTGCGGGCATGTTTCAGCTCATGCCTCGGAAATGAGGCGTGGCAGTGAACTTTGAGTTGACGGCAATGGCTGAAGGGCTTGCACAGGTTGTGGAAAAGGTGTCAGGAGCATGCAAAGGCCTTTGCATGTGGGTGCGAGCCATGGAAGTATATGGCAACACGGTCAAGGAGGTCTCTCCTAAAAGGGCTCGGGCAAAAGCTGCCCAGAAGGACCTAGTCAAGAAGGAAGCTGCACTAGCTGAATCACAAGCACACCTCTCGACCGTACTTCAGAAAGTAGAGAAGCTAAAGGTCCTCAACCCTCATCATGGCATCCCAAGTGCACTTAAGGGGACTATATCATGGAAGGTGACAATAGGAGTAGGACAAAGTTATGAAAATACGCATCGGCGCATCAGCTTTGCGATTGCCCGGGCTGTTGGGCGGCAGTTGGCGGCGCGATTACCCTATGGGGGGTTGGGCGTTCGAGTTTAGGTTACGGGGGTGACTGTTGCTAGGCCAGCAGCGCTGGCTTCTGTGGTGCGGGGACTGCCAGTGGCGCTGGCTTCTGTGGTGCGGGGGGTGATTTCCTCTTATGTAATTATAAAAACAATAATGAACCACTGTATTGGTGTACTGGAGATGAAACAACCTCGCAAGGGAACGCATTCATGCGCAAAACATCCCCAGCCCTGAGGGGTGGGGAGGAAGGGACTTCAGTAAACTGATAGGAGAATCATTCCAAATTGGCACCTTACTAATAAGCATAGTGGTGGACGCCTCCCCAACTTTCCGGCGTTTGATGGTAAACGGCCAGCTGATCATCAAGTTGGAATTTATGAACGTCCTCCTCCTGTTCCTCTCGGTCTCCACTCCCCTTCTCCCAGGTGCAATCTTCTCCTCCTCCTCCTCCTCCTCCTCCTCCTACTCCTCCTCCTTCCACCCCCTTGACCTCTCCCCTCCCCCCTACCCTTCCACAAACATTCTGTCCCCCTCCCCCCTCCTCGTCCCCCTGACGTGTTTCATCCAACGTTGTTCACTGCTTGTCCTGCCCTCCTTCACTTTTGCTCAGAAAAGGAGGCTCAAATCATGTTACTATGGGATGCAGCTTCAATATGAGGAGGCCATCATGCGCAAGATGGAGCTCGAAAGAGACCTGGAGGAGGTGGCAGCAAAACTGCAAAGAGCAGAAAAGCTTCTGCGGGAGCTAGCAGGTGAACAATCCGCTTGGCAGGCCGCTATTCGCCAGCTGGATAAGAGCCTGGAGTGCCTAGCCGGGGATTGCGCAATTACGGCAATCTTCCTGAACTACGGAGGGCCGTTTACTGCTCGCGTGAGAGAAAAGCTGCTTAATGAGTCTTGGCTTCAGCATGTGCGCAGGCTCTATGAAACATCAGCCCCCCCCCCCCCCCCCCCTCTCTCTCCCCCTCTCTCTCTCTCCCTCTCCCCCCCTCTCTCTCTCTCCCTCTCTCTCTCTCTCCTCCTCTCTCCTCTCTCTCTCTCTCTCCTCTCTCTCCTCCTCTCTCTCCTCTCTCTCTCCCTCTCTCTCTCTCTCTCT
>KV908562.1:94714-104714 GCA_002005505.1 Botryococcus braunii
GTTCGGTATCCACGTGGTCACCTCCCTGTCTCTGGCTGCGGGACGGATTCCCCGCGAAGAGTGGAACTTCTTCCTAAGGGGTGGCCGCGTCGTTGATCGCCTGGGGCAGCCGGCCAACCCCTCCCCACAATGGCTCTCTGGAACTTCTTGGGACGCTATCACACAGCTCGACCATATTCCTTCCTTCAAGGCAAGCCAGTTTTGTGACCATGAATTCGAATGACCGTGCATACTAAACGACGAATTCCTGTCTGGCATCTAGCTTGAGGTAGAGATAGTGGTGAAGTTTGTATGTCAGCATCCCCCCCCCCCCCCCGAACATTGCATGTGCTCGTCTCCCTTCGCTCCAGGATACCAATAATGCAACCTGGCTTTGACTGGTCAAACAAGATATTTTCGGAACAACACTGTGGTAATGCTCCAGGGGAATGCCTGTGCAAAGTATGGACCATTGTGAGTGTAACCTCAATCCGCAGAGTGCATACTCCGACATAAAGGCAGGGTACACCTAGGCTTGATGTCAGATTTCCATCAAAAATGCACATCCTAATTTACCTGGAAACCCATCAGTTCCTCTCTCATTTCCTCTGTGCCCCGAAATTCTTGACAGTACATAAAAGGAAATCACACCCCGCACCACAGAAGCCACCACAGAAACAGCATCACCTCAAACCTAAATTCGAACGTGACCTCCCCCCCCCCCCCCATAAGGTAGCCTCGCCGCCAACTGCCGCCCAACGGCCCGGGCAATCGCAAAGCTTACCCGCCGATGCTTAGAAAACCAGACAAGGTCTTCATGCGCATTAAAATTCTTCACTTTCTAAAAAATGGTGGATTTTGATAAAGGACGCACCAAGACCCAACAATTGAACGAGCAGCAAGCCGACCCTTCCCGCTACCTTATGTACAGACCCTTATTTTGAGTTCTTTTGATATCGACCCCAACACAGGTCTACATGCATCTAAACGATCCAGAAACCCATGCTTTCCGATCGATCAATGCACCCTGAGGAGGCAACGACGAAGGGAGTTGTCTGCAAGGGGAGGGAAGGTCCAGGGCAACGAAGCAAAATGACGGGAAAAGTCGTTCTGCGCATGGGGAGCAGGGAATCGCGGGAAGTCTAGAGGCATCAAATCACCAATGGGAGGAGTGGTGGAGACTGCCTGCGCCTTGCCTGGAGGAGCTGCCGGGAGAGTGGGAGCCCAAAAGTAACGAGTTGCAGCGTCTTATTCTGCTTCGTTGCCTCAGGTGATTAGCCACATATACCGCAACTCGTCGAAACACACTGACAGATCATCGTGCGTGTACGGACGTGCGCGCATATATGTATGTGTATGTTTGTATGCTCGTGCATTTGAGAGAGAACTGTCCAGCATGTACATGTTGGATGGAAACCAGATGAAGGAGAGAAAGTGGGACCGATGCTTAGAGAGCAGAAAAAAGATGGGTCGGTGACAGCGTGTTGAGAGAGAGAAGCGCAACCATGTGGTCGGTCTTGGTGCACTCTTTGCTCTCCGTTGCACCTGCCCAAAGGTGCATTTATAGGTTGCAATGAAAGCTTTCTCAAGTATTAGCCTCTTCCGCTTAAAAGTATGAGATAGTCATGTGCATTAAATCCCGGCACGTGGAAGCCCGGAGAAATGGGATGAAAGGGTTCTTTCACCCTGATGTTAGGAGTCACAGCAGTTCCAAGCAATAATTACGTTGGGCAATCAAATTCTGTGTACAGCTGTCTAAGTAATTTGCTATTGTAGGCCGGATCGACTCGCTCTGGCGGGCACAATGTACTTGGCCAGCTCTCTTGGCCGGTCGTATGCAGATTGTTTGCGGTGCGACATGTCTGAGGTTGTGGAGGACGTCGGCCCTTGCACGCCTGTGCTCCTGTTGTTGTCTCCAGGAGTTGATCCAGCTCCAAAACTGGAAGCACTTGCAGCCGTTAACGGTATGGCCGGGAAACTTCGATCTGTTGCGCTTGGCCAGGGGCAGGTAGGACATTTCTCTCCCCACCCCCTCACCCCCAACCTCCTAAGGCTACTCCACAGTAATGACCTCAACATAGGCGAAGATGTGGGTGGTCAAAGGAGAAGCTGAAGACCACTACCACAACGGTATGCCTACGTGATTTTGTGTATATGAAAACTCGTATGCTTCGACTACATCTGGGCCACATGTTGGGTTCCTTGGACGTGGATGTTTTACCAATGCGGCTAGCAACCCTCGTCATAGTCAGCTACGGGGGATGAGACGAGGGAAGAGAGGGGCCAAAAGCATGGAATAGTTGCCAAATCCGAATACTATTAGTTGTTCCCACTCAAGCGGACCCGACAGTGGGACATCTCCCTGCCCCCCTCCCCCCCACCCTGGGAGGGTGGGAGAAGGGACAACACGCAAACTGTTGGTGTTTCTCAGCCCCTCTCAAGAATACATCTTCTCACAGTAGGCAAAAAGAGCACAACAATCACCACTTAGCTCTTGTAGAAGGGCCCTTGTTGCTGCAGTGGTCGTCCTTGCTTGTCCGGATGAACCACGCACGCGTGGGTCACACGTCATCCATGTGACACTCATGGCTAAGATAAAATTGCGCGCAGCTACTTGACGCCACCCAACGACTAGCTCATGTTTGAACTGCAGGCAGAAAGGGCGTTGGCAGCAGTGGCGACAGCAGCCCGGGAAGGCTGGTGGTTGTACCTTACAAACGCCCACCTGATGGCCAGTTTCCTCCCCACACTGGAGAAGACCGTGCAAGACTTGGAGGCGCTCAGTCCACATCGGGACTTCCGGTTGTGGATATCTGCGGCGCCCACTGCCGACTTCCCGACCGGCCTGCTGCAAGCCTGCCACAAGTTTGCTGTGGAGCCTCCCCAGGTACGATTGAGGGAAACAGTCGTGGGTTGTGCGACTTACGGGATGCCTGACGCACGTGTGCCCACCAGGAGCGCCTTTCAGTGTCACCTGTTTTCCAGTCGCAAGCCAGGCGCACATCATGGCAGTACGATTGAGGGAAGCAAAAGTGGGCTGTGCGACTCACGGGATGCATGAGTCACGTGCCCACAAGGATAATATTGCAGTACAGTGTCAGCGTTTTTCCAGATGCAAGCCAGGCCTACATCATGGGGGGTTGACTGCAGGGAGGGGCGGGGATTGTAGGGACAATATTTGATGCACGTGCACCCACATGGGGCACTTCCAAGCAAGACGCATATCATGAGGGTGATTGTTAAGTGGGAAGGGGATTGCAGGGACGATACGTGATGCATGTGCACCCACACGGAGTGCACTGTCTTGCGAGCTATGCGAACATCATGACGACGATTGCAGGGAGGGGAGGCGGAGGGGCGGGATGCATGAGGAAGGAAGATGGTCATGGAAAGCAGACGAGGGTGGGAGGGGGGGTGTGAGAGTAAGTGTCAAGGTGTTCAAGGATATAACATCAGCGCGTTCACACATCTCATTCTTGATGTACGTGATGACAAATTAGCCCATCACGGAAGGTCGCTGTCTGACACAGCTAGATGGGTGTGACTGAGCAGGGACTCAAGTCGAGCCTGTACCAGTTGTACGGCAGCTGTACAGAAGCGTCTTTCTCCGAATGTCGTGCGCCTGGACCCTTCCAGAAGCTGTCTTTTGTGCTGGCCTTCTTTCACAGCGTTTTGCTGGAGCGCAGCCGTTTCAAGGCCCTGGGTTTCAACTTGCCCTACGATTTCAACGACACCGACTTTCAGGTGGGAGCCACGAGAGCGCCACACATCCATATCGATATGTCATGGTTCTCATCGATCTTGCCCTGTCCACAAGCATGCTCACTTCACCTCATGTCAAATTGTACCTTGTCATGAGATTTTGTAAAGTATCTGAGGCTGGGAAACAAGATAATGAGGGCCACGGGGTAGGGAAGAGGGAGGCAGGGAGGAGATGGAGGAGAGTACAGAAATAGAGGGGGGAAAAGAGGGGAGAGAGGGGGTGAGGGAGGGAGAGAGAGAAAGAGAGGGGGGGGGGAGAGAGAGAGAGAGAGAGAGAGAGAGAGAGAGAGAGAGAGAGAGAGAGAGAGAGAGAGAGAGAGAGAGAGAGGGAGAGAGAGAGAGAGAGTGTGTGTGTGTGTGTGTGTGTGTGTATGTGTGTATGTGTGTGTGTGTGTGTGTGTGTGTGTGTGTGTGTGTGTGTGTCTGTGAGTGAGTGAGTGAGTGAGTGAGTGAGAAGAGGGGGGGGACTGAAGACTAATAGCAGCCATAGAACGAGTGCTTAAAAAAGGGTGTCAATAGATTGGGTGGTAAGGATTTTTTGGCAGGTAAAAAGTAGGACCCCAAAGTAAATGAGAGGTGTTGGGAGTTTCCCGTTCAAATGCCAGTTGTTCAAGTATCGGTATTGGCATTGGTATCATGCCTTGAGGGACATGAGCTACTCGGCCCTATTCTCTTAATCTTGAAGGCCACCTGATATGTTGTGATCCATTACCCCATTATCCTTGTGTACAATTGGATATGAATCAAGCAAGAAGCGTTACAGATGTCTTTCCATGTGACTGACAAGGCATGCTTCTGCGTGGCGCTTCCATAAAGAGGAGAATCGACATGACATGTCAATTCGTGAAAGCAAATTGGCTACATGTTCTGTGCAAGTCCGAGAGGTCCAGGGCAATCTGCCGTTTTGAAATTTGCCCGTAAGCGAGTCTGGCGTCTAGTGCAAGTCAGATCTGTGAGGTTCAGCATATTCAGCCGTTCTGTCCATTGACATTATAATGATAATTACAATTAATAAATTTTCTGGCAGGTTTCAAGGGACCTCCTACGGAGCTACTTGGACTATTTGCAAGGAACACCCTGGGATGCCCTCCGTTTCATCATCGGTGAGGCATTCTATGGGGGCCGAGTCACTGATGACATGGACCGTCGTGTCGTTATTGCTTACATCACCAAATTCTTCACTCCCGCTGCGCTGTCCGCTCCTAACTTCCAACTGTCTTCGCTGACATCATACTCCGTCCCGGATGCCGCAACGTTGGAGCTTTGCAAGGTAGGCGCCTTGGATGAACATTGGTAAGCTGGCTGCTCAGGCTCTGACGGCTGAAATTGTTCCGTATATGCATGCTGACCGTACAAAAGGTCTCCACATGTGTGAGTGGTTTGCAATTTAAACATAAGAGTGAATCACAAAGTGAAGCATTCGTTGGATCCCCTCGCATCTATCCACCTGCGTGCAGGCATTGCTTTTCTGAGCCGTCTATTTTTATTGTTCCCTGTCCCCCCTTCCCTCTCCTCCCCCCCCCCTTCCGGGCAGGGGCTGCAGCACCGGTGGGTTCCCTTAAAAAAATTTCTTTGCCTTTGCTTTAAAAGCTTTCTGCGTCCGCACTTACACCACCTGCGCTTCGGGTTTAACGGGGTTTTGAAGCCTTTCTCAGCCATCCCTTGCAACTTACATATGTCACTGGCAACTTCAAAGAGGTCATATTTCATCCCGAAATTTGCCATGATCGGGACAATCCCGACTCGAAAGGACGAAGTTTAAGCCAAAAAGCTACACAAACTCCAACCTCCTTGGAGTTCCCAGTGTCAATATCCTTGCTGCCCCCACCAAGTATTTAAGAACAATTCAATTGCCGGCCTAAATAGGCTATGCATGTTGACATACAATTTGAACCAGAGTATATAGATATGGACTTTGGGTCGACAAACGATAATGAATTGATGTGCTAAAGAGATTGGAGCATAACATTCGCTCACTGGCGTGAGGGGCCGTCTCGCCTGCAGGGCTACATAGGTACCCTTCCCAACGTAGACCTCCCAGAGGCTGTGGGGCAGCATCCAAATGCGGAGATCTCATTCCGCCGTGAGGAGACAATGACCTTACTGGAAGGCCTTCTTGCCATGCACAACGCAACGGAGGGGGTAGTGGGAGAAGCAAGGAAGGACGAGGATCTCCAGCGAGTCGTTGAAGAAATACTGTCTCAGGTATGCAGAGGACTGCTGCTCACGTCTAATTAAAGAAAAAGGCTCGAAAAGTACCATAGGGCCAGTGATACTCCTCACCATCTCGTTCTTTGCTTTTTGGTAACTTCTGTTCGTGTCTTGTCCTTCTATACATTATCTTGTTTCTGGTGGAGGTAGGGGACAGTATGCGTATCTCACACATGTCAAGACACCCTCTTAAACAAGCCTGAAGCCCTTTTGGACTTGAAAGAAAAAAAGGTGCGAACCAGAACGTCCAAGTGTGCGGGCGGCCTCCTAAACTCTGTCACATACCCCTTCCATTCGACAAATCAACTCCGCATAGGACAGCTTCATTCCCTTGTGTTAGACCCCAGACTTTCAGTAGGGCAGCAGAGAGTCAGCGCTCTGCCTGTGCCTCGTCAATGACGACAGATTCCACATCCACCTCTGCAGCCTTGCCGGGAGACCTTCAGCACATGTTTAAAGCACACGGGCTGCCGCACTCCCCCAAGATGTTGCCGCACGTGCCCGGTCGACTCCATCATCTGCACTTGCAAACAAACACACGCACACAGACACTTGTACAACGCACGCACACGCGCGTGCGCACGTCTGCGCATGCACTCCCTCCCTCCCTCCCTCCCTCCCTCCCTCCTCTCTCTCTCCTCTCTCTCTCTCTCTCTCTCTCTCTCTCTCTCTCTCTCTCTCTCTCTCTCTCTCTCTCTCTCTCTCTCTCTCTCTCTCTCTCTCTCTCTCTCTCTCTCTCTCTCCCCCCCCCCTCTCTCTCATACTGAGGAATGGAGCGGGGACTTGTGCTGAGTCAGTTAGCACAGCATGAAGAGGGGCATGGCCACAACACGCAACCGACAATCTAAAAATGTGCGTAGTGCAGGGCCAGTGCCTTCGTAGCAAAATTCTCTGTACTTACCATCAACATTCTTGTGTAGTGCGATAGTCTTAGTAGAAGCTGTGAGATAAAAGCAGATTACGTTTCGCCTCAATCATTGTTCTCCAACACTGAGACGAAAACGTTGAACCAATTGAAACGGAAGTGTCAGCCGTTCTTCTGAGGCAGACCGTGTGTTACAGCTACCAAGGCCTGTCGCCGTGAAGGATGGGACTGTACCGTCCCCTTTCAGCGCTGTTCTAGAGCAGGAGGCGCACTGCTACAACACCTTGCTGTCCCACATTCGTGTATCCTGCGATGCGCTGTTGGCTGCTCTCCAGGGCCTGGCGCCCTTGTCGTCAAACCTGGTCGAGCTCTCTGATGCCCTCAGAGACGGAAAGGTATGCTGCCTTGCGGGAGCTGGCCTGCTGGTATTGCTTTTTGGAGTATACGTTGAGCGCAGATTTGGGATAAGTTGCTTGCAGCCCCACTTGCTCGTTCAACTGCCGTACATGCAGAGTCACCAGTCCTCCTCAAGAGGACTTAAATTCACATGCATCTGGATCTGCTGCATCAGTGCGTGCGTCCCTGCGTGTGTGCGTGCGTGTGTATGTGTGTGTGTGTGTGTGTGTGTGTGTGTGTGTGTGTGTGCGTGTGCGTGTGCGTGTGTGTGTGTGCGTGTGTGTGTGCATGTGTGTGTGCGTGTGTGTGCGTGTGTGTGTGTGTGTGTGTGTGTGTGTGTGTGTGTGTGTGTGTGTGTGTGTGAGGTTGTGGTTGTGGGTGTGCATGCGCGCTGGCACATGTGGGGATTTGTATGCCTATCCATAAATGGTAATGTCTACGTAGACATACATGCGAAATGCACCTTCATGTATACATACATGCGAAATGCACCTTCATGGTTGGGAATTGGTTTGTTCACTTAGATATGCATGTTTGCAGCCCTACAGAAGCCCTGGCTTAATTGACTATATCGCTCAAATCCAAGCTTTTGTAGCTAATTAGTTACAAAAACCCTGCCAACTCGGTGCATTGGCCAAACTTACACGAGCAATCTTGTGTCACTACAAATGCTCTTACGAGCATTTTTAAAAAGATGCATCTTAATGCAACACAAATCGTCAGCAGGCTGCCTCTCCACCCCCTGATCTCATCTGTGTGTACATGCAAAGGTCCCACAAGCCTGGCTGGCGGCATATCCTTCAAACAAGGGCCTGGGGACGTGGAATCGTGATCTGGTGGCACGTGTAGACCAGCTTTGGCGCTGGGTGGACCCGGGTGTACCTCCCGTTGTTTGGCTTTCTGGCCTTGCCTTTCCCCGCACATTTCTCACCGCTGTGCTACAGGTGTACTCCCCCCCTAACTGTTTCCTCAATTGCACATTTCTGGTGAACTTTTCCGCTGTCCACCTAGTAGTTAGCCCCGTCCTGATTGTCACACCTAGCGATACATCATCTGTTGAAATGTGTCTCAATTTCCCGAGCAAATTTCCAAATACCAAGGTGCCCCGTGTGCGAATATGGATATTGATACTCGCTATCCTCACGCATGCGTGAGGATAGCTGCGCAGCTTTAGTCTCCAACAAACGTGACAACAATAGTAGGATGTGGCTTGGATCGAAGTGGGGAACACACCAGTGACCTACTTGGATGTCGCATCAGCTGACTACAGAGGTCATCTTTTGTAGCGCACTTTCTTAGGGTTTTGCTGATTTCGTAGTACTTGCCTGTGAAATAGTGACGGTCTTGGTCTGACATGGTGTAAAAAGTCACACAACGTTTTGAGACGTCCCTGGGTTTGTAAGAATCCAATGCGCTACATCACCCACGGGCCCAGTGGCCAGTTCAACATCCGATTGTGCACGGGAATGTGCGCACTGCAGTTCATTGTTGTATGGGCATGGGGAATGGGCATTGGACGTTGGCATGTCTAGCATTCGGGGCTGGAAAGCATGTGGAAGATTATAAAGTCAAGCTGGCGATGAGATGGAAGGTATGATGGCTCCTGGAAAGCGTGACTTAAGCTAGCTGTGACTTCCAGATGCACTTAAAAGAAGAAAAGGCGAAGAAATAGGGGTTGGGGCGTCTGCAGGATTTTGCAAGACGGCGTGGCGTGCCACTGGATACTTTGGAGTTTGAGTTCTCCGTGGTTAATGTACCAGAACGAGACATCTTAGAGCCAGCCAAGGAGGGAGTATATGTTAAGGTAGGTGGAGGTGGACGCATTTTGAAAGTTTTTCGAGTCATGGCTTACAGGAAACTTGTTTGCATAACGAATGCATTTTGGGTTAATCAGGCCACGATAAGCGTGACTGTAGTGACCAATAATATCAAAAGACCAGTCCCGCATGTTTCATTCATTCCCAGTCTGTGATAGTACTTGCCCAAGCTCTTGCATAAAGCAACGACAGCCTGCAGGCAGCCTGCAGCTGCAGGCTTCAGCTGATTATTAGGATCTCTTCGTGGTGACCTACGATATGCATCCCTCATCCGGCGAGGAATGAAGTAGTCTAGGATGGTGGATTGTGGTACTTTATAGTTTGCTTTAGGAGCTAAGAGACTTGTGGTGAGCGAAGGGAATATTTTTGGACGGAGCTGGGTGGGACCATGACAACGGATGTCTGTGTGAGCCGAAGCCGATGCAGCTGGTAGTGGCGATGCCGATTTTGTTGTTTCGTCCCACTGCCGAGAAACAGGTATAATACACCTTTTCTAGAATTGCCCTAATGTCTTTCTAGGATCGTGATAGGGTTTGTACAGTGCGAATGTTACCCGATGTGTACACGCGCCGTGTGTGTGTGCGGGCGCGCGCGCGCGCACACACACACACACACACACACACACACACACACACACACACACACACACACGCACGCACGCACGCACGCACAGAGAGAGAGAGAGAGGGGGGGATTAGGGTTTCGCACGCACACACACACACACACACACACACACACACACACACACGCACACACACACACACACACACGCACACACACAAACGCACACACACACACACACACACACACACACACACGCACGCGCGCGCGCGCGCGCGTTTGCTCTCTCACATACAGATGTGCTAAAAAACTACATCAAGTAAAACATTTGCAAAGGCGCTTTGAACTTGGCACAAGAGGCATATCTCGCTCTGATCAGTTCTGAACGTGTATGAACAATTTGTCAATT
>KV908562.1:121905-124405 GCA_002005505.1 Botryococcus braunii
TGTTCTCCGGACAAAGTGTTGTTTAAATAAGTCGGTAGTATTCATGAAGTGTTGATCGGTGTGGCATGTGGCAACTTCGGGTTTTTCTCTTACTTTTTTAGAAATGAACACAAACAGAATCCCCCAAAACTCAACTTTTAACAGGAAATTTGTATAAACAGGGAAGATTGTGGTGCAAATGCATCGACAATACAGGAGACTGGAGGGCCGCCAGCGATCGCTCCGGACGTTTCGGCCTTGCTTAGCCACTCTTGTCACAGATCAGGTTTGGGCGTCCAAGTCCTCAGAATGTTTTGTCATGGCTTCCTGCAAGTTAACGACCTCTTTCCTAGCCGTATATATATGTGTGTTGTGCCTTATCATGAAGGTTCGGGATGCAAAATGTTTGTAAAACATGTCCCTGTCTGACCTTCTTTCCTTGGCTCAGATGAAATTAATCAAATACTTTCTGGCGAGGTAGATAACTTCATGGTGACTTCCGGCTCGCGCACCGGTGGTACAACTATCCCTCATGACGAGGCCGCCAGGATGCTGGTGGCGCTCGCGAGATCATCGGTGAATGGAGGCAAATTTTTTCGAACTGACCAGGTAGATGAACTGCCCCATGGGCCATGTCATCTGTGTGTGTGTGTGTGTGTGTGTGTGTGTGTGTGTGTGTGTGTGTGTGTGGTGTGTGTGTGTGTGTGTGTGTGTGCGTGTGTGCGTGTGTGTGTGTGTGTGTGTGTGTGTGTGTGTGCGTGCGCGCGCGCGCGCGTTCGTGTGCAAGAGAGAGAGAGAGAGAGAGAGAGAGAGAGAGAGAGAGAGAGAGAGAGAGAGAGAGAGAGAGAGAGAGAGAGAGAGAGAGGGGGGGGGGGGAGTGTCCCCTTTGACTACAATATCAGTCTCTCCTGGACAAGGTCCTGAAGGATGCCATCTAGTGCTTGCAGGAAGAGCCGGAAGAGAAATGTGATGTGATACCTGGAACAATGGACTTAAACACCAGCTCCAGTGATAGTTGGTACGTTGGTGGAGGACATGCTTCACAGGACCAACTTCAGAAATGCTATGGAACTTTTTGCAGGCACTCGTTTAAACTGTATGCATTCATGCATATCATGCAGGGCTATGTTTGAGCTGTTATACCTCAAGAATAGTTTTTGCTCCAATAAGCTGATGTGGCAGCCATGATCTGGTGAATGCTGCTGTGTGTGGCAAGGTGGTTGTATTGTAGTCTCTCGCGACATGTGGTCCACCTCCACAAAGGCAAGCTGTGCATGTAGGGAGGACATTGCTGGCCATGGCGGCGACTTTACGAGCAGTGACCCAAAACACGAAGATTCAACACATGAAACGGAATGGCCGCAGACGAACAAGCCTTCAGATTGTGAGAGATGGGTCTCCAACGGTAAGGGGATAATCACAACAAACTATTTTATAGCTGTTTTGCAGTCATGTGCTTGGTTACAGAAGCTGTATTTCAAGATCCTCCTTGCGTTGGTATACAGCATGAGAGGGGATTCCATTCATTTCCATTGATCCGTTTAATTCAGGCATCTACAGAAGGTCCTTGATGACATGTCAATGGCATCTCATGCTGAAGTGTTCTTCAATGTCGGTTTCGAATCCTTTGAGGCAGACAAATCCTGATGTTGGGTCAGGTGCGGGTGCAGCCCAACCACCACATCATGAGTCATATGAAGCCGAGGCGGATGCTTTTGGACACGTAACGGATGAAAACCTGGAGCTTCAAACAGAGCCCCTGGTAACCTTGCTTGCTCCGCAAGAGATTTTGTGCGTGGGTGCGCGTGTGTGTGTGCGTGCGTGCGCGTATGTGCGTGCGTGCGTGTGTGTGTGTGTGTGTGTGTGTGTGTGTGTGTGTGTGTGTGTGTGTGTGTGGGGGGGGGGGTGGTGTATATGTGAAGGTGAATATGGGGGGGGACGAGAGAGGGGAGAGGGGAGAGAGCGCTCCCTCTCTAGCGTGGACGCAGGTGCGTGCAAGCGACACACACACACACACACACACACACACACACACACAACACACACACACACACACACACACACACACACACACAACACACACACACACACACACACACACACACACACACACCACACACACACACACACACAAGAGAGAGAGAGAGAGAGAGAGAGGGGGGGGGGCGTAAGAGGGGGAGTTAGGAGGGAGAGATACAGATAGAGATTGTGTGTGCACACATGGACTCAAATGGAAGGGTGTGATGAGGATGAGTTTCCCACCTCCATGTCAACTTCTTTGACTAATCAGCAAGCACCTTTTGCTTTGCACGTGCTCACTTGAAACTCCCCCATGAATCTGACTTCACTCTTCACTTACTACAAAGGTTCGATGGAAGGCAATGCCTATACATGCATCTGCTGCACAGGTGTATACAGACCTCCACACGTGTACGTATACATTTAGCATCCATACATACAGCACCGAGACTACCACAGGCACCTGCTTCTGGACACTACTTAATTAAGACACTTAACTAAG
>KV908562.1:138565-141065 GCA_002005505.1 Botryococcus braunii
GCACCTGCCGCCCATAGCCCAACATCCATCACGTCACTGAGAGGCTTAATAGTTATACACGTGTCCTAAAAGTGATTCACATTCGCCTAATAATTTTTATTTACGTGGGTTTCCAAGGATCGTCACACATGTTGATTCAAGACAGAAGAGCGTCCCAACTTCTTTCCCTCTTGGTAGCATCGCTGCTAAGCGTGGAAACCATCGACCTCAAGAAGAACGACAACGACAAAAGCAAAGGGGGACCAAAAGAAGAGGAAGAAAAGGTTAGCCTGACTGATGCGTCTCACTTCATGTCACAGAAAGGGTGTTGTCATCAACCGGTCTTTTGAATGGGTCAATGTTTTGAACTTGAAAGAGGTGCCGACTCAGAGAGAGTAGCCGCTCAGGATTATGAGCCCCGACTCTAACAGGCAATAAGCGAGGCAACTTCCGCCCCCCCCCCCCTCTCTCTCTCTCTCTCTCTCTCTCTCCTCTCTCTCTCTCTCTCTCTCTCTCTCTCTCCTCTCTCTCTCTCTCTCTCTCTCTCTCTCTCTCTCTCTCTCTCTCTCTCTCTCTCTCCCTCTCCCTCTCCCTCTCCTCTCTCTCTCTCTCTCTCCCCCCCCCTCCCCCCCCAACACACACACACACACACACACACACACACACACACACACACACACACACACACCACACACACACACACACACACACACACACACACACACACACACACACACACACACACACACAACCGAGAACACAGGCGAGGACAACCACCTGAACGAACTGCTCGCACAAGTCCCCGTCTATAACGTCTTTGACAGGAAAGTGTGAACTCCGATACGCCAGGTGGTCCCGTCCCAACAGCGGCGGATGCTCCTGCCGCATGTGCATTTCCACGTGGCTGAAGAAGTCCACATCTTCTCTGTTGGTGAAAGGAATGAATACACCTGGGCACCCCCCCCCAAAAAAATTGCGGACTCACGCCACCAATCCCCTCGTTTCGCATCAGTTCGTAGAATGATTGGCTTACGAAGGACCGGAGCATTATAAGGGAGCTTAATTAGGTTTCCTCAAAAGGGACAAAAGCTGCAGGCCCCTCGAGGGACCAGGACCTCCTAGGGCCCCTGATGAGGGGCCTGGAGCCTAACTTTTGGGCCCATACATGTAAAACGCATCTTCAGACGAATGACATCGGCTTTGACTGTGACCTCGCAGAGGGCATTCTAAAAACATCCAGGAACGAGGACAACACAACAAACGAACAATCTACAACAAAGAAAATATAGTAGAGAAATGACTAACACAGAGGTTCTGAGGCAGTGACCAGGCAGGGAGATGATCACGAGATTCGCCCGGATATCACCACGCGGTGTTGGACGCTCCCGCGGGAGCCCGGACAAAGTCGTCCGCGGGAGCGGTAAAGAAGAGGGAGTGGGGGAGCTTACCAATACCGCCAGTCAACGTTGTGTACAGGAGGAAGTCGTTGGCGCCAGGCTGGAGCGACGTGACATTGATGGAGGTGATGATGTCGCCGACGTGGAAGTTGATGACATCTTCAACCTTGTTTGGAGCCCCGTTGAGGAACCCCCCGGGGCCCAGCATCTTTCCCCCGCTGGGGTCATCCTCCACCTGCGCCCCGCCCCGCCTCCCCCTCGCCTTCTCAGCGCTTGCAACTTGCGGTTCAGTATTTGCGTTTCAGGGTATGCAGCCCGAGTTTCAGGGTATGCGTCTCAGGGTCTCCGCCCTCCCCCTGCCTTCTAAGTGCTTGCATCTCCAGTTTCAGGGGTTGCGTTTCAGGGTCTCTGCCTCCAAAAGCCTTCTGAAGGCTTGCGAAATGAGTTCCAGGGTTCAAGGCTGGAGGCTCGGGGCCAGAAGTGGGGTTCTGGGGTTTGAGCTTCAGGTTTTCCGCCTTCCCTCGCTGTCTGAGTGCCTGCAATTTGAAATTCAGGGTTTCAAGGGTTGAGCCTCAGGGCCAAGGAGAAGAGGTTGTTAGGGATGAGTTTCAGGTTCAGGTTTAAGGCTCGAGGCCAAGGTGAGCGACCGGGTTTAGATATTGTCTCAGAGTTCAAACCCCAGGTCAAGACCATGGTTCGGGGGTTTGGGGGACACACACACACACACACACACAAACACACACACACACACACACATACACACACACACACACACACACACACACACACACACACACACACACACACACACACACCCCATGCACACACAGGCATGCAGGCACACACCATGCACACACAGGCGCACGCACACGCACACAGGAAGAGAGAGGGGAGCGGAGAGAGAGACCGAAACACACACACACACACACACACACACACACACACACACACACACACACACACACACACACACACACACACACACACGCAGAGAGAGAGGGGGGGGGGGAAGGGGGGACAAGCGCGCACCTTGTTTGATATTTCTCCAGGGAGGCGGGCAACGAAGAAATTGCCAAATTTATCGCCGCAGGCTACAGAGTTGTAATCAATCGGCAAAGATGCCG
>KV908562.1:146065-168565 GCA_002005505.1 Botryococcus braunii
CTCCAACCCCACTGTCCCCCAACCGAATCTCAGTTCTTCAACTCCCCTTCCCTCAACCCCTCCTTCCACTCTAACCCCTCCATCCGCTCACCCTCTCCGTCCATTCATCTTCCATCGAGCCTGCACAGCACTATTGTCCACCCTCTTCACACCCCCCTTCTCATCTCCCTCCCCTTCACTTACCCCCTCCATCCGTCTCATCCTGCCCCCTGCCCCTCTTCCCCTCTCTCTGTGCTGGAAAATCCGCTCACTCTCCCCCCAGCCCAAAAAAACTCTTATCTTTTCCATTGCCTATCCGCCACCCCGTTTTATTCTCCCTCTTCCATCCCAGGTGGGGGCATTTTGCAGGGTCTTTAACACTTATCAGATGGAGGCATTTCAAAAAAAAAAAAAAAAAAAAAAAAAAAAAAAAAAAAACACAAACCATAAGACAGTTTTTCTTTACCTAACGCCAGACAAATAAAGTTTGCAAGCTTGGAGAGCTTCAAGCTAAATGATAAAATCACCTGCTGGTTAAACGGCTCCCCGAGCCGCTCCAAATTCAAAATGCGCAGCGTGTTCTTTGCAACTGCGCAGAAGCCCTCCACACACTGATCCGATGAAAAACTGCAGGCGTAATCTAGGGCCTCGTAGGACAGCGGTACAAAGTTGTACCGCCCCATATCGCTGTAACCCAGCCAGGGCCGGGACGACAGCGCCAGCATGCTGCGCTTTTTGCGGACTGTGACCGGAAAAAGCTTCGGGGGCTTGGTCCCCAAAAACCGCGAGCTGGTGTTGGTCAGCTTTCCTGACACCCGATCCACACCGGTACGAAGCATGACTCCGCTGTTCAACCCTGGCAGCACAACCCCATCCCCTCAAAATCTGCTGATCGAGCTGAATCACCGCACGCACGACATACAAAATCTCGCTCACGGCGTTTCAGGGCACCGAGACGAGAACCACGTCTAGACTGGAGTCCCGTCATCCTTCCGGATGTGGGCGCGCACGCGCGCGCGCACGTGTGTGTGTGTGTGTGTGTGTGTGTGTGTGTGTGTGTGTGTGTCTGTGTGTGTGTGTGTGTGTGTGTGTGTGTGTGTGTGTGTGTGTGTGAGCACCCGCCAGGGTCAAGGTTGCAAGGTCTGTGCAAACCAGTTCCTCAGTCAGTTCAAGCATGAATGCGGACCCGTGCCATGGTACTGACAAGCTACCCGTCCAAAACTTTGTTCATTCATGTAGTACTGCTTGTACCGCAATAGAAATCAAATTTTCCGGGTCAGCGACGACTCCTTTCGAGGTTGCTTTTGGGAGATTGCGGTACAAAGAAGCACGTCGAGATTGCGGTACAAAGGAGCACGTCGGAGATCAAACTCACATTCCCGCCCCCCCCCCCCCCGCTTCACATGTCCTCAACAAGTTGGTCGTCCCACCACGTCCTGCTTTTGTCTCTAATGATGTTCTCCGTCTCGGCGCCCCGAAACGCCTTTGGTGTGATTTTGTTTGTCGTTTGTGCAGCATGTTCAACTTGAGCAGCAGGTTCAAGGGTATGGGGGTCATCCTGTCGGGTTTGAACAGTGGTGTTATGTTTGGAATTGGAGTCTCGGAGGGGTTGACAGACAACTGTAAGCGGTTCCTGGGGACCCAGGCTCCAAAGCTCTTTCCCGTAACAGTGAGGAAAATAAGGAGCATGCTAGCACAGTTCGAACCGGCCCTGGCTTGGGACAATGTCATGGGGCGGTACAACTTTGTACCGCTGTCGCACGAGTCGCTGGGCTACACGTGCAGCTAGACCTGGGACCAGTGCGTGGAGCGATTTTGCGCCGTTGCAAAAAAATACATTGCGCATTTTAAAGCTGGAGCGCCTCGGGGAGCCGTTCAATCAGGAAGTGCTTGATATGAAAATAGATTTTATTGTTTAGCTTAAAAATCTTAAAACTCACAAACTTCATTTATGTGGTAGTAGCTAAAGAAAACATTTATTTAAGTTTTTTAGCTAATACCACATTAATAAAGCTTGTCAGATTAATTTTTTTTTTTTTGCTGAACATAAAAATCTAACTTCCTAGCAAGCACCACCTGATGAAATGGCTCCCCGAGGCGCCCCAGGTCTAGAATGCGCAATGTATTCTGTGCAACGGCACAAAACCCTTCCACGCACTGGTTCCAAGGAGAAACTGCACGCGGAGTCCAGCCACTTGCACGACAGCAGCACACAAAGTTGTACCGCCCCATGTCCTTGTATCCCAGCCAGGGCCAGGTCGAACGGTGCCAGCATGCTCTTAATTTTCCTCACTGTGACAGGAAACAGCTTCGGGGGCCTGGTCCCCCAGGAACCCTTTACGGCAGTCGGTCAACCGCACCGACATGTGGACCACTCCAATTCTAAGCATGAACCCACTGCTAAAACCTGGCAGCACAACTCCCATACCCTTAAATCTGCCTCTCGAGCTTAACCTGCTGCACGAACGACCAATGAAAACTCGCCAAAGGCGGTTCGGGGCGGCGAGACTGACAACCTCGTTAGAGACAAAAGCAGGTGCGGTGCAAAGACCACCTTGTTGGGAACATATGCAGCAGGGGGGTTCGGACGGGAAATGGGAGTTGAAACTCCAGCAAGCTTTCTTATACTGCAATAGTCAAGGAGCAACCTCGACAGAGGTCCTCATTGACCCGGAAAATTTGATTAATATTGCTGTACAAACAGTACCACATGTATCAACAAAAGTTTTGGTCAGGTTGCTTGTGAGTACCATGACACGAGTCGGTGTTCATGCTTGAACTGACTGAGGAACTGGTTTGCACAGACCTTGCAACCTTGACCCTGGCGGGTGGTCACACACACACACACACACACACACACACACACACACACACACACACACACACACACACACACACACACACACACACACACATGCGCCCGCGTTCGGAAGCGCGACACGAGACTCCAGTCTAAACATCGTTTGAGAAAGCGACCAAGGTGCCCCAAGGACGATCACCCGACCACCCAGCCACAGTTCCAGGTTCCAGGAAGTCGCGGAATCGACTGTGCACGACCCTGGTTGTGTCCATGGCCACGATACGAACCAATAATTTTATTATTGAGCGTGCTTTTGGGGGGGGGGGGGCAAATGAGTGAGATCTAGACCCCATGGGCCCCAAACACACGGCAACTAAGAAGGTTCTGGGGAGGGAATATGGGGGGGGGGGCAAGGGGGAGAAGGGGGGGGAGAAGGGCAAGGAGGGGAGGAAAAGGGGGAGTTGAAGGAGGCAGGGGGGTAGGAGAAGGGGAAGAAGGGGGTGGAGAAGGGGAAGAAAAGGGGGGGGGAGCCCTTGGGGGGAGGGGGAAGAAGGGGGGAGAAGGGGGGGAGAGGGTAGGGGGGAGAAGGGGGGGCAAGGGGGGAGAAGCACCGATATGGAGAAACAAGGCTCCCACGCCAGCACCCTCTTCCGTCCCCGTCTGCCCCATGGAGGGACTCTCCAGAAACAGCAAGGACTCTGCTGGAGATGTCAGCTGCTGGGAAGACAACGCCTTGAGGCAGTCCTCCTGCTCCAAACTCAATATTCTCACCTGCACCCCCCCATACGGTTTTCATGACGAATTCGCACGATACTCCATGTCGGATGATACTCCATGACGGATGATACTCCATGACGGATGATACTCCATATCGAATGATACTCCATGACGGATGATACTCCATGACGGATGATACTCCATGACGGATGATACTCCATGACGGATGATACTCCATGTCGGATGATACTCCATATCGAATGATACTCCATGACGGATGATACTCCATGACGGATGATACTCCATGTCGGATGATACTCCATGACGGATGATACTCCATGACGGATGATACTCCATGACGGATGATACTCCATGACGGATGATACTCCATGACGGATGATACTCCATGACGGATGATACTCCATGTCGGATGATACTCCATGTCGGATGATACTCCATATCGAATGATACTCCATGACGGATGATACTCCATGACGGATGATACTCCATGTCGGATGATACTCCATGACGGATGATACTCCATGACGGATGATACTCCATGTCGGATGATACTCCATATCGAATGATACTCCATGACGGATGATACTCCATGACGGATGATACTCCATGACGGATGATACTCCATGACGGATGATACTCCATGTCGGATGATACTCCATATCGAATGATACTCCATGACGGATGATACTCCATGACGGATGATACTCCATGACGGATGATACTCCATGACGGATGATACTCCATGTCGGATGATACTCCATATCGAATGATACTCCATGACGGATGATACTCCATGACGGATGATACTCCATGACGGATTCGGCATCGACCGCGAAAGCGACCGCTCGTCATGACTCCGCCCTTCCTGACTCCGCCCCTACCTTTTCTTCCGTGCTTTGATTTCTTTTTTTTTTGTTTTGTTTTTTCGTGTATTGTGCATGTGCGCGAGCGTGCGTGCGTGTGTGTGTGTGTGTGTGTGTGTGTGTGTGTGTGTGTAGGGGGGGCGGGCGGGCGGCCACGCATGCGTGGGGTGGGGAGGGGGTGGGATCGCTGTTGGCGCTGGCATGTTTGTCTGTCCTTAGTCACTCCGCCAGTGCTGTAGCATGTCCGAGAACCAAATAAGGACAGCATAGCAAAGATGGGCACAGCTCCATGCGCACGCGCCCGCGCGAGCACACGCACACGCACACAAGCATACGCACATGCACACACACACACACACACACACACACACACACACACACACACACACACACACACACACAGAGAGAGAGAGGGGGGGGGAGAGACTTTTATGTATACACAAATTAGTGAGTGTGCGCGCAAGAGGGAGGGGATACAAGTGGGCATTTATTTGTTGGAGATGGCACAGTTGCAGTTGTGAAGTCCGCGTCACTAATGTTTGTAATGCAAAGGGAGTAGAGAGAAAACCATGTCGAGCATAAAAGTGGGAGGCACCGGCTCGCTGTATGTAGCAACAGCCAAAAATGGAGCCCGTTGACGGCCCACAGGTATGGGGGCCACATCAAGCGCCGACACCTCAGTGCTGAGATCCTTCTTCTCGATTTCCATTAGCTGCCCCGTTGGCATCAGTTCGAAATATATGAGCTCCCCGCCAGTCAGAGCTATAATCACCTGTCCATACCCCTCAGCCACTTCAAGCTGGGATCACACAATGCAAGCGCCCCCCCCCCCCCCCAAAAAAAAAGGAGAGCACACAAACGAACGAACAAACAAACAAACAGACAGACAAACATACAAACCAACAAAAGATGACGGCATTCACATATTTGTGTACCCAATGACCACTGAGATCTTATGGACGTGAGGCTGAGTAGTGACACGTGGTCAAAAGCCCCACGACCTCTGGCTACAACTCTAGGTTCGAATCCTGAAAGAGCATGGAGCAAGAGCAAGCTGTTTTGCAGTACGCTCCCGAAGCATGAAAGAGCCTCACTTGGCTCTCATGACTCATCACACATCATGAAGCAACCAAACCAATGAGCCGGGACTCTTGTGATCAAAACAGAACTTTAGTTTGGCTCTCAGTGGTTGTCGCATCCTGAAATCTAATTATGGTCTAAACCCTCAGGTAACCCCATCTTCTTGTAACCACCCGACAACCGCCCAACCGCCCCATGACCCCATCCTCCACAAAGAGGCTGTCCTATCCGGCTCTTTACTACTTGCTGCGCTGCGAAACATAAATATCTACGATACCCGCAATTCGATGAGATAACAGCTTTGAAAGGCTCTCTTTAGTTTGTCCCACTTCTAAAGCAAGAAGTGCTGACCTCAGGACCACAGGAATCTCATCTCCAGGAAATTCATAGCCATCTAAAGCTGCTTGATTTGTTACTTTGGATGATTGGCTAAGACACGAAAGGTTGTCGCACAGTGGAATCCACAACGTCAAAGCTAACCCAAACCCACCTGGCTCTCATTGGTGGTGGCGCGGTGGATGGTACGCCTGCCGGGGGCGCGCCACTCGTTGATGCGGCGATCGGAGCGGATGTGGCGGAGCCCCCCGGGATGCACTTGCAGCATGCTGTTGTCCGACAGCAGCTGCACGCGCACCGTCGGGCTGGTCCCCAGGAACCCGCTGTCGCTCACCTCCTCCACGGTCTCCCCGATGCTCAGCACCTGCCGCCGCCCCCCGGCGTACATCCGTCAGCTCACCCCCGGATTAGGGGGGTTTCAGGTTTCGGGTGCTCTGCAGATGCAGATGTGGTGTTCAGGCGATGCGCTCTTACTTCGTGACGGCTAAGCAGTGTGCCCATTTGTGTGTGTGTGTGTGTGTGTTCTCTCTCTTTCTCTCTCTCTCTCTCTCTCTCTCTCTCTCTCCTCTCTCTCTCTCTCTCTCTCTCTCTCTCTCTCTCTCTCTCTCTCTCTCTCTCTCTCTCTCTCTCTTTTTTTTTTTTCGTGCGGTGTCCCCCCCACACACCACCCGGAGAGGAGAGAGAGAGAGAGAGAGAGAGAGAGAGAGAGAGAGAGAGAGAGAGAGAGAGAGAGAGAGAGAGAAAACAAGTGTGTGTGCATCTGTGTCTGTGCATGCGTTCGGGAGCACATGCACGTGTGTGGGTTTGCCGAACACGCACAGGACGACCGTGCATATGGTCGTAGATGCGTATGCCTTTTCTGCTTTTTCGTCCCCCCAGGGGAGCCATGGGGCCGGGGGGGGGGGGGAGAAACAGGGGCCCACCAGGGTGGCGTTTGTGAAGGAGACGATGATGTAAGCATCGAACTCATCCCCCAGCTTCTTCTTGATGGTCCAGACGGCCGTGGGGTTGCCGGGCAGTGGGGACACCGCCAGCTGCTGCACGGGGACCCCCGGCCGCAGTACCCGCAGCGTCGAGCGCGCTCCCGCCCCACACAAGCAGTACAGTTGCGATATCTCCTCGTTCAGCAAATTTGCAGCCTGCACCAAGCACGTTGGGGCGGTTACCAATACGTTACCAATTGGGTTGCGTTTTCTCGCGCCGCATGACTTTCCCCGTCATCCTCACTGCTCCTCCATTCCTGCAGGGCGCGTGTTCCTCTCTCTCTCACACTCAGTATCGACACTAGGGGACCCCTAGGCGACTGCCTGCTGAGCAGGAAGGTACCCCACCTAATTAGGTGACTGCCTCAGAAGCAGGTGCGTACCCCGCCTCAATAGGCAACTGTCTACTAAGCAGGAGGGTACCTCGCTTAATTAGGCAATTGCCTAAGAAGCAGGAGGTATAAAGCAAGTTCCGTGGGAGTGTACACTTGGGCAACATACGACAGAGTGCACGCTGCTCATCTCGCCACCTGCGTAGGCGATTGCTTAAATAAGCAGCAGCACCCTCTGGCAAGTTTTCAAAGCGCAATGGCTGCTCATCCTACTGCACGGCCCCCTGCCAAACCGTGCAATTGCCTAAACAAGCAGGGGAGCACTTGGCAGCCTGTGAGAGGTGACAGGTGGCTCATCCTGCTGCACGGCCCCCTGCCTAACTGGGACATTGCCTAAACAAGCAGGAGCGCACTTGGCAGCCTGTGAGAGGTCACAGGCTGCTCATCCTGCTGCACGGCCGCCTGCTTAACTGGGACATTGCCTGAACAAGCAGGGGCGCACTTGGCAGCCTATGAGAGGTGACAGGCTGCTCATCCTGCTGCAGGGCTCCTGCCTAACTGGGACATTGCCTAAACAAGCAGGAGCGCACTTGGCAGCCTATGAGAGGTGACAGGCTGCTCATCCTGCTGCAGGGCTCCTGCCTAACTGGGACATTGCCTAAACAAGCAGGAGCGCACTTGGCAGCCTGTGAGAGGTGACAGGCGGCTCAGTCTGCTGCACGGCCCCCTGCTTAACTGGGACATTCCCTAAACAAACAGGGGCGCACTTGCAGCCTATGAGAGGTGACAGGCTGCTCATCCTGCTGCACGGCCCCCAGCCTAACTGATCCATTGCCTAAACAAGCAGGGGCGCACTTGGCAGGCAATGAGAGGACACAAGCTGCTCATCTCGTCCACCAGAGAGAGGTTCTGCAAAGGCCTCGGCTCGAAAAAAACGGGGGCATAACCGTCCTCTGTCTCCATAAGGCTGGCGGAACTCGAGTCCACGACGTTGTCGTCACCCAAACTCTGTTGCACGTCACCCACACAACTCCCGTCGGGGCCCGGTGGCGGATGCGCATTTCACAGGAATCAGAAACGCTTTGGCAAGGCGCACGCATGCGAGCTAGCGAGAGAGAGAGAGAGAGAGAGAGAGAGAGAGAGAGAGAGAGAGGAGAGAGAGAGAGAGAGAGAGAGAGAGAGAGAGAGAGAGAGAGAGAGAGAGAGAGAGAGACAGTGCAAGAGCAGGCTTTGGGGTCCAGCCTGGAGATTTGGAGACAGGATTGAGAGCAGCAGAAATAAAGGAGGCAGCCTCACGGAATTGCTCAAGGGATGGAATGCTACTCAAAGCGCAGCGTCAACATCGTAAAGGCAGACAGCAGTACAATTTGGCTGAGGTCCAGCATATGCATACCAGCACTGCACAAACAATACGACTTTCATGCACGTTCAGCGGTACATGCAAATACTCTCTGTGGTGTGTGTCTGTATGTGTGCTTAAGTGGGTGGATGGGTGTGTATTTGTAAGAGTGAGGGGGGGGGGGGAGAGAGAGAGAGAGAGAGAGAGAGAGAGAGAGAGAGAGAGAGAGAGAGAGAGAGAGAGAGGAGAGAGAGAGAGAGAGAGAGAGAGAGAGAGAGAGATTGAGGTATTAGGAAAGAGAGGGAGAGAGAGAGAGACAGACAGAGAGAGAGAAAGTCTGTGTAGCGTGTGTGTTCGAGACATAGAACGACACAACACACACACACACACACACACACACACACACACACACACACACACACACACACACACAGAGAGAGAGGGGGGGGACAGAGCAATAAAGACAGACAGAGAGAGAGGGGGGGGAGAAAGGGATGGGGATAGGGAGAGAAAAAGAGAGAGAGAGAGAGAGGGGGGGGGGGGGGAGAGAGAGAGAGAGAGAGAGAGAGAGAGAGAGAGAGAGAGAGAGAGAGAGAGAGAGAGAGAGAGAGAGAGAGAGAGAGAGAGAGAGAGAGAGAGCGCGCACGCACCTGAAAGAGATAGAAAGAGAGTGAGAGAGAGAAAGAAGGCAAGAGCCCCTGTCTGTGCGAGTGAAATTACACGGACTAATCTGGTCCTCTTACTTCCTCCCACCTCCCCATGCAAGTCTGTCCCTCAGCCCATGCAAGAGGGCAGGAGGGAAGCGGCCCACCTGGAATTGGTAGAGGCCCTGGTTCCCCGCGTCCGAGCAGGCAAACAGGAACCCTGTTTTCAGGACGCACAGCGACGTGCATGGTGGAATGGTATCAAAGTACTGGATCTTCAATTCCTTCACGGTTTCCGTGTCGGCATCCAGCGTCACTTTGTAAATGTCACCGTACTCGCTCTGCAGCCCCCACAGCCGCTGGCCCTTCTTAGGGGCGCACGGAAACGCTGCCTTGACAAGAACCGCCAGGTGAGAGTTGACTGCCATGCCCACGCCCCCCCGCGCACGCGCGTACACACACACACACACTCTCTCTCTCTCTCTCTCTCTCTCTCTCTCTCTCTCTCTCTCTCTCTCTCTCTCTCTCTCTCTCTCTCTCTCTCTCTCTCTCTCTCTCTCTCTCTCTCTCTCTCTCTCTCTCTCTCACACACACACACACACACACACACACACACACACACACACACACACCCACACACACACACACACAACCCCACATGCATGCACGCACAGACACACCTCGAAGCATGCGCACGCATGCGGGGGCATGCCCGCACCTGCGCGGTGAAGCTTGCCGACAGAACACGAAGAGCGCAAGTTGAGGCCAGACTCCGAAGAGAATGCAGAGCTCCCAGCCTACCCAGGTAGCCTCACCATGTACCTGAAAGGAGGTATGCACCTGAAGGAGGGATGTACATCACGGAGGGGATGTACATGAAGGAGGGATGCACGTCAAGGAGGGGATGTACCTGAAGGAAAAAGGGGATGTACATCACGGAGGGATCTACATCACGGAGGGGATGTACCTGAAGGAGGGGTGTTTTTCGCGGAGGGATGTACCTGAAAGAGGGATGGACATCGCGAAGGGATGCATCTGAAGGAGGGATGTACCAGAGGAAGGGCTGTACTTGAAGGAGGGATGTACCTGAAGGAGGGATGTACATCATGGAGGGATGTACCTGAAGAAGGAAGAAGTACATTGTTTTGCTCTTATGCACGGCGGCAGTGACAATTAGGACCCCGCGCTCAGGATGAAGATTGGCGCGGCGCGGTATGACGGCCCTCACCTCCGGATGATCCTGATTTCTGTAGATCACAAAGTTCTCGGCACACACCTGTACAACGCCCCCGCAACCGCACATGCCGCTCAAACCGCCAGGAGTATTGGGGTGTGGGAGTTTAGAGGGGTCTCGCTCCCACCTTCCTTTTGCTAATGCTGAAGTAACTGTACCGCCTGTGTCTCGTACACAGGCAATGTGCTGGCGAGGCGCTGTAGGGGGCAGCAGCATGCAAACGATACCCACGGCAGATATGACATGTGTGTATTAATATATCTTTATCTATCGCTATATACATCACTCTTTAGGCTAACCTCTATATATCTATCCTCTCATAAACATCTCTCTCTCTCTCTCTCTCTCTCTCTCTCTCTCTCTCTCTCTCTCTCTCTCTCTCTCTCTCTCTCTCTCTCTCTCTCTCTCTCTCACTCTCTCATTCTCCCTCCCTCTCAGGGGAGGGCGGCCAAGGAGGGGGGAGGGAACACAGGAGAGGGGGCAGGACAGAGGGAGGGACACGAGGGCGGGAGGGAGGGGGGGTGGAATGGGCAGGAGGGAGGGAGGGGAAAAAGGGCGGGAGGGAGGGGGGTGGAATGGGCAGGAGGGAGGGAGGGGAAAAAGGGCGGGAGAGAGGGGGGGTGGAATGGGCAGGAGGGAAGGGGAGAGGAAGAAGGGCGGGAGGGAGGGGGGTGGAATGGGCAGGAGGGAAGGGGAGAGGAAGAAGGGCAGGAGAGGGAGGGGGGAGGGCGAGAAGGGAGCGGACCAGCATGCCTCCGGGGCCGTCCCCGCCACCAGGCACGGGGACCAGCATGTTGGCCCCGTTGTCCACAGCCTCACTGTACTTGCGTACCACATGGTTCAATCCCAGATCCAGCTCGTACAGTGTGAGATGCTTCTGGGCCTCCGACGCTGCCTCCCCGGTGGCGTCCTGCTCACCCCCTTCGAATCCCCCTCAGTCCCTTGCCCCTCCTTTTACATTTTTTACCCCCCCCCTTTTTTGGGGGGGGGTGCGCACTGCTGGGCGAGTCACATGCCATGTACGACCGAGGGCGAGGACGCTCAGGGTCCAGAGTGGAAGAGGATGAGGAGTGGGAGAGGAGTGTGAGAGAGGGGGGCGGAGGGAGCCCAGGAGGGCCTGGGGGCTGTCTGTACTCAGAAAGATTTAAAACGAAGGCAGCACATGTGCAACGGTCAGATGTTGCAGGGCGTCTTTCCTGCATGCAATTTGTTTGGTACAGCACTGTTCTTCGGTACTCCCGTGGAACTTTGCACGTGTTGAGTGACAGCGTTCATTTCAGGGGTCGAAGCCTCACACCCATAAATTTTTGCTTGCAATTCAGTACTGCGGGGGCAAAAAAGGGGAAAAAAAGTCTGCAAAGTGTTATTACTAAATGGCGCTGCCGGGATTCGAACCTGGTCAGCATCAGAGTAGTCCAGCTCAATGGCTGCAAAGACAGGATTGTCAAACCCCATGTCCAGCCCCACCAGTGAAAACACGATATTGTGAGACTTATGCGCTTCCAATGGAGAGCTGATAGTGATATTTGTGGCTGCGTCTCGATTTAGCACGTACACCAACTTTTGTTTCTCCATTGCACCTGGGGCCAGCCCACATCCTCCGATGTAAAAGTCGTCGTGCAAGGAAGTCAATGCACAGCTCTCAGGATGCACAACACACACACACACACACACACACACACACACACACACACACACACACACACACACACACACACACACACACACACATTTGCGGAATAAGATTTGGGCGGTGTGCGGGGATACTAACCAATCATGCAGGCGCGGCCCTTCGGGTCTACAGCCAGGTATTGCCCCGGCACAATCCTGCGGCAGCCGCTTTTGCCAAAGGTCTCAAGATGGATCCGGACAAAACTGTTCTTCTCTTTCTTGTACTGCAGCAGCGCAATGCGGCCACTGTCCGAGGCAATGATGATGTGGTCCTGTTGGGCCCCTGTCAGGCGGAAAGGGGCCATGTGACGAATCACACCGAACACCTGGGACCCATGTGACAAGCCATCAGGGGCCAAACCAGAGCAAACGGCTGGTTGCTGAGCGCTTCTGGATGCTATCCAAGCCCCCTCCCTGCCATTGGTATTGGATCCCTTGACTTTCTTGGGGCAACGGATACACCGGCTATATTCCTCCGGTGTCCCGGGCTATACTCCCTTTCTGGAAGATTCTACTGCGGATGTCCTTGTTAAGCGCAGTTTTTGTTTGTCTACCCTTGCTTCGCCCTCCGACTCCCGCGCTGCATGAGCTCACTCGCAAGCCCATAGTATAGTACGCTAGGAGTTTCCCTCCTTTGGCCATATTCTTGCTGGCCCTACCCTCACTGGTCATACACTTACTGCCCATATCCCCACTGTGTAAAGCAAGTTCCATTTTTAGAGCTGCCGTACAACTTATGCTGCTGCCTCCTCCTTAAGCTTATCATTCCCACTCCATTCTAGCCTTTCCCCGTCTGTTCCAAGTCTCTGATATGCTCTGATTCTTGTCTGTCGTCGGGATCAGAAACTGCACTTACCCCAGAAATGGCTGCACAATACTTGAATGAGAGATTTATGTCTACAGTGACCCTGTCATGGTGACATGCTAGTTTCCACGCTCTGGCTAGCCAAAATGTTTTGTCGAGTTGATGAACATGAAAATCCCTCAACAGCAAGATCAGGTGCTTGATCTCACCTCTGTACTGCATATGATTTGCAGCTTTCCAAGTTCGTCTGGACGTAAGAGCTCCAAAACTTTGCCTCTCGAGACCAGGATTTCTTGCACTTTAGGCGCTGAGAAGTTTCCATACACCGCTTGCTGTGCCGGTAGAAAGAACCGTAAGTAGAGCACCGGAGCATCGGGAAAGACACTTTACTCGATGCTTCGATTAGGACAAACATATTTAATTGTAATGCAGTGGAACCACGGACCCTCATGAGACGCACTCTTCGAGCCAAACAAAGTAGCTAGCCAAATTGAAAGACCATGACCAGCGGGCAAGCCCCAGACCATTACCCAGGCCCCAGACCATCACCTAGTGCGGCAAACTTCGAGAAATAGCATCAGCATATATCAAACGAGCAAACTCAGATGGTATAAAGAACGGATGGAATGGGAGCCGCCGCTGGATCGGGGGGGAGTGGGCAAATATTAAACAATCAAGTAGTGAAAGCTTACCTGCACGCCTGTTGGCCTGCAGATGGTTAGATTGTAAAGAAACATTTCACCAGATTTAAGCTGACGCTCAGATGTAGGAGTTAAAACTTCTCCTTCTTCTTCTTGTTCCGTGCCTGATTTCTACAATGCGAAGGTGCCATATGCCACAAAGGCTCCTGGCACTATCTGTGCAGAGCTCTCAATTTACTCTGGTTGCACCACCACAATAGCACATCTGAGTAGCAACGCGGGCAAAGCGCAGGAGTGGAGCCGAATGATTATCTGCCCAGAGTTTGCCGGGGGGTCCCCACGAAGATTAGACAGCAGAACCTACCGAACCCTCCGACCCCGTGCGTCGGGGATGTTTTTCCTCGTGATATATCAAATTTGATATGATACATTATAACCCCCGAGTGTGTTACCGTACTGCATTGCCTTCCAGTAAGCCGTGAGCATACAGACGCCGGTGATCCTTATCCCGAACTTATTGACACCGGGGACCTCCCTCTGACGCTGTCCTACCCTCCACTTTCGCATCTCTTAATTGCAACGCATTCTTCCCTATCATCTGAGCAGGTTTAGATGGTGCACCCGTGCGAACACTGGTAGGTCATCGCGCTGGTTTGGGAGGCGGCTGCAACATCAACTCCACTCACCTCTCTTGGAGGTGAAGACACGATGGCGCTTAGAACGTGCCATTCTGATCTTCAGCAGCGTTTCCTTTTATTTGAATGAGGTACCAAGTTACAACAGCTTGCGGCCGTGCGGATCATGGCCAGCAAAACCTTCTGCAGGGCAGTGCTTGACAAAAGGAGGAAGTGCAGTTTGCAGTCTGCAGCTTGTTTTCTCGATGACTTCATTACAAGGGTGATAACCCTGCGTGGTTTCAATACGTCTTTTGGATATCTTAACATCGTCGCAGACGGCCAACCAACATCAAACATTCGGGGTCACCTGAGTACCTAATTGCTGTCCCCTGCAGACTTGGCCTTCACGATCACAACACATGCTCATCTTATGTGTTATCTGTAGTGTTATATTATGTGTGCAGTGCTGTCTGCACCTCCTTTCTTCCAGCAAGGCTTTACATGCAGCATTCTTCGCCCTTGTGTTCAAATTCGGCATGCTTCAACCCTGTGTTCGGAATTTGCAGAACCCAAATTTGGATCACAGCCTGTATGGCAACCTGCATGCCATAAGCACAGCCTTGAAGGAATCTGGTGAGCAGCACGTTCCCTCGTTCAATTGTATGTTCCCAGCAACCCTATGACTCTACACAGGTGCATGTCTGCCCCCTTTTTCCCCTGTGGTTGTACTCTTATCCTGGAGCTTCTTCCGCATTGCCTTCTGCATTCTCATGAGGAACCAGGGGCCAATTCGGCAGATACTTGAGGAAATCAGCGTGAGATGCATGGCCAATCGCAGTGGGTGGGCAGAGATAATGTCCCTGGTTCTTCCTTTGGACACCAAGGGGCAAAACTGTGCGGCATAATCCAAGCTTTTGGTGCAAGACCTTTTCTGGACCAGCCTGCCCAGTATACAGGCGCTTCCTTCTTCTCTCCAGTATCTGAAGTCGCCCATGTGATATCTGTGTCTCTGACAAGAAAAAACTTTCGAGTCGAAATGTTGCTCGACCCTGCAGTGAGCTTCAGCAGAAGGCACGTTGGGGCTGTACATCATGCTGCTGTACATGCTGCAGCTGTGAAATGCTGGCTGTAGCAAGATCAGGATCTTTCTCAAAGTGGATATGAGGCACGTGACCTGTACATCCCTGAGGTCTGCAATGCAATGTGCTGGCCGTGGCAAGAGCAGGACCATTGCAAAGTGGATGTGAGATTCTGCATACTTTATATTGAAAGCAGATATGGCATATATTGAAAACACATGTATTGAAGCCACATAGTGTATTTTCCATGTGTGCCATTGGAAGCACATGTTTGTACCTTGCATTTATCAGACACGTCAGCTGTGCATCCTACAGCTGTACTGTGGGAAGCTGTGGCAAGGGCAGTACCTTGGATTTGGATTCAGGACATTTGAGGTGTACTGGGTTCGATTCCAGACCGGTTCGGCTGCATCTTGCCCCATTTTTCTCCGACCGGTAGGGTATCGTCCAAGCTCTCTGTGCGCCCCGTTAGCTAGTGGTGGCTGCTCTATGGGGGGGCTGAAACCCACGGCAGCAACCTTTGCTAATCTGCTGGGGACTCCAGATGCGGTACACAGTGTACTTCCTGTGTGTACCGTAAAACATGACTACCAACTGGTACCAAGCCAGGTGGGTGTGCATGTGGTACCCAGCATACTTCCTATGTGTACCGCAAAACATGACCACCAACCAGGACCAAGCCATGTGGGTGTGGATGCGGTACCCAGTGTATTTCCTACGTGTACCGCAAGACATGACCACCAATCAGGACCAAGCCATGTGGGTGTGGATGCGGTACCCAGTGTACTTCCTATGTGTACCGCAAAACATGATTACCAACGGGTACCAAGCCATGTGGGTGTGGCTCGCTGAAAGCTGGCAGAAACGGGCGGACGAGAAAGGTGTGCTGAGTTCTCCTGGGGATTGCTTCATTGATATGCCAAAACAGAAACGGCCTCTCAGAGAGGCCTTAGATCAGGGAGACCTTTGATCAGAGAGGCCCTTTGAGAGAGCATGTACAGCCTTCAGGGGGATGAGTCCCACAAGGGGCATTTGGGGTGGTGGGTGTTCACAAAATGTGGTTGTGGATGCGCACAGGAGTGGCCTCATCAGGCAACGATGCACGGACAGGCGAGGCGGCGGGACCCCGGGGACCCCTCTTAAGTGCCGCGCAGGGTGCTAGTGAACCCACTCATGTGCGGGAGCGGGACACCCAAGGCCCTCCACATAGCAAGGGCCACCCGCGCATGCAGGCTCCCGCAAGCACAGACGGGCAGCGGGCGGGGTCGCATGCCCGAATGGAAGGCGATCCGGAAGCTGACGCTAGAAAGCTGGAAGCCAAGCGGAAACGCCGGGACGAGCGGGGGGGAGGGCTGACGCACGTGCCTGAGCAGGCTCTGAGGATCAAGCAAGAGGAGGTGGCTGTGTTGGCAGGCCCAGAACCTGAGGGAGAAGCCAAGAGGACGAAGAAGAAGAAGAAAACGGTCAGAGTCAAGCAGGAGTAAACAGGGTTTTGCTACTGTTGAATCAATAAGGTTCCCACTCCTGTGAAAGTGAGGGAGAAGCCGAAAGGAGGATGAAGGAGAAGGAGAAGGTCAGAGTGGAACCGGAGTAAATGGGGTTTCACTGCTGTTGAATTCACACAGGGTTCCCACTCCTCAAAGTGGGGGAGGAGACGAGAGGGAGAAGAAGAAGATAAAGGTCAGAGTCAAGCAGGAGTAAATGGGGTTTCACTGCTATTGAATCGATAGGGTTCCCAGTCCTCAAAGGCCACGGAATGCTTGAAACCTTAGAGGGTTCGACTGTAACAAAATGGATCTTTATGATTAGTGTAGGTTGGCGCGAAATGTTTTACGCTCGAGGCACAGCCCCGTTGGGCAGAACACTTTGCCTGCGAGATTTGTAGCGTGCACGTTGGGCATAGGCAGAATAAGAATCTACACCTGCAGAAAGCACATCCATTTGTTTCGAAAGCAGGGCAGCCAGTACGAATGGCATCGAAATTTTGTACCGCCAACCCTCCAGGCCTACCGATGGGTTTTGTACCGCCGACCCTCCTGGCCCTTCCATCGTTTTTGTACCGCCGAACCTCCTGGCCCATCCATGGGTTTAGGGCATGGCACAGGGGCTCGTCTTCATGTCACATGGGGATGACGGTGACGTTGTGCTCCTCCTCATCAAGTCCGGATGAGTGTGTACTGCAGAATTTGTTTATTCTTCATTTGTATCTATTTAGTTACATATAGATACGATGGTATCTAAGTAGGTACCCCCGTCAAGTATTGTAAGTACAGATGAGATCGAAACTACACGAGCATTGCTTTCTCATTATGATATCACTTCTTCAAAGTGAAAGTGAGGAACCACATGCCCTCCTTAGGCACGACATTTGCATGCCCTCAAGCTTATGCCTTTGTTCTTGTGACGCTGGCCGGGTTTCTGCACAGCATTGAAAGAGTGATACAAACCGTTCTCTTTGTGGACGCTTATCATTAATGAGTAATTTAATTTAGCATTATTTAATTTAACATTATAAGTACGTCAATAATATTATTGACGTACTCGTACCATTTTGTTTACCCACCCTCCTCCTCTGTATATCACGAAACACCAAAAAGCGCTTGACTAAGTCATTCTTGGATCACAGGGCATTGGCCCTATTCTGGCTGAACATGTTCCGGGATAATTGAAGGACTCGGCCATTTCTATTCTCTTTCCTGACAGCCTGTACTCTCTCAGTCCGCGCTCCATTTCACGGTTGTGTTCTCCTCAATGCCCTGTCTCGCAAGGGCCGTGACAACATTAATGTACGCACTCACACTCCGAGTGCACATGTGCGCTAGGTGGATTTCGTATAAGTACAAAGTCCATGAGGTCTTCCATGGAAGTCTTCCATGGAATCCAACAAGTCTTCACTGGCCAGTGAAGACTTGCACCATTATAATGTAATTATAATGTAATTACCTGATCGTGTACAAGAGGTCTTCCACCACTTACGTAGAGGTTTTGCACCACGGTGGTGGGACCACCCACGTGCGTATTATCATGTACAGTCACTAGTGCAAGTACGGTCTGGAGCAGTGCACCGGACTTACGAGATCTTCTCGAGTCGATTTCACGAGCAAGGTAACGTACGATACAAAAGTAACTGAGTCACATGTACTTGAAGTTTCTTCGTATAAGACGCATCTTGCAACGTTGACTTGATATTCTCAATAACGAAGATCATCTTATAAGCTTCCATATGAGAAACATGCATGTTTCTCGTTATTTGCCTTGTGCTCATGCATGCCTTGTATTCCAAGCTTAAAGCTGCCCGCCTAGTTGCTTGCATTTCACACTGCATGCGCACAGCGCCTCTCATTCCACTGCTTTCGAACCTTCCAACGCAGTTATAACTTGCAAATCACACTGGATGCGCACCTCTCATTCCACTGCAGGCGCACCTCTCATTCCATTGCATGCGCACCTCTCATTCCATTGCATGCGCACCTCTCATTCCATTGCATGCGGCACCTCTCATTCCATTGCATGCGCATCTCACATTCTATTGCATGCGCATCTCACATTCTATTGCATGCGCACCTCTCATTCCACTGCATGCGCACCTCTCATTCCACTGCATGCGGCACCTCTAACACGTGGGCGTACAAGGCGTACTATCAGGCATTTCGGGCAGTCTAGAATTTGGCGATAGGGCTTGGAGCTCAGAACTGGCCCAGAATAGATCCGCTCCTTCGCTAAAAGCTCTGGCAGACACTTTCTCAGGGGACCCTTCTCTTGTTGATTTACCGGTCCCGCCACTTTGTGGTACACGGTCAGAACCTGGCCCATGGGTAAAGCATGCAACGCTCAGTACAGTAGTGGTGGGTTCGAATCCCGCCAGTGCATCCACCGCTCTATGATGACTTTTTTTTTGGTTCAGAGCCCCGGGTCGTTGGAGGCGCCTCGCAGAGCTCTGCCGGGTCATGCACATTTTCATCTGACACCAGCCTCACCCAGAGCTGCACTGCTCTGCGGCATTGATGATATCAGGCACTGCTGCATACCCAGAGCTGTACTGCTCTGCGGCGTCGATGATATCACGCACTCCTGCTGATTCATGAATCTGATTAGGAGTCCAGGACCTGCCCTGTTCGCGCGAAGAAAAATGTCTTCGACGTTCCTCTTCTTGTTTCTGGCACAGCACAAGGAGCTCATAATGCTGACTAGCAAATCTCGCAAACGTCACGTGTGTCCATATGGTCCTGGTTCCTGGCTTCCGCGTACCAGCATGTAGGATTTATGGTTTGTGCGGTTCGGATGTGCTTCACTGTTCTTAGTCTGAATCCAGCAAGCTCATGAGCTCATTGATCAAGCCTGTACTGTCTCAGCCCGCTCTCCATTTCACGGTAGCACTCTCCTCACTGCCCTGCCTCTGTACATCGTGACAACATTATTGTACGCATTAATATTAACACTTAATGTACGCATTAATGTAACACTCCCAGTGCACATGTGCGCTAGGTGACTTTCGTACAAAATCCATGAGTTCTTCCACAATTACGTGATCCTGTACAATTGGCCCTCCACCACTCACTAGTACAATTGTACCGTACTTGCACCGTACCGTGCACCGTACTTGCAAGTACGGTCTGGAGCGGTGCACCAGAGTTACAAGACTTCACGATCAAGGTATGTACAATACAAAAGTAACCGAGTCACATGTACTTGGACTTTCTTCGTGTAAGACGCATCTTGCAACGTTGGTCTTGGTAAGCTTCCTCGATGTTTCTCGTCATTCGCCCGAGCTCATGCATGCCTTTCATTGCAAGCTTCAAGCTGCCCGCGTACTTACTTGCATGTCACACTGCATGCGCACATGAGCCTCCCATTCCACTGCTTTAAAGCAGTGGAAATTTCGAACCTCTCAATGCAAATATAACTTGCAATTCACGCTGCATGCGCACCTCTCATTCCATTGCATGCGCACCTCTCGTTCCATCGCATGCGCACCTCTCATTCCACTGTATGCGCATCTCTCATTCCACTACATGCGCACCTCTCGTTCCACTATATGCGCACCTCTCACACGTGGGTGTACAAAGCGTACTATCAGGCATTTCGGGCGGTCGATCTTCTGTAAGTGTCCCGGGTCATTCACACTTCTAAGTGTGAATTTACACCTTCTTATAATAGTAGTAGGAGTAGTTTGTCTGTATGTGCTGTTCCCCAAGGGCTTGATTATGCGGGGTGGAGGAAAAGACGCTTTGTGCACGTACGGGGGAATCCGGGAGTCTTTGTGGTACTTTCACCTAACATCTCCGCGTGTGACGGGTCCGCACACCCTACACTTTTTCTAGTCTAAAAGTGGGAGATATATCGGGCTATATAGGGCTTGGAGCTCGGAATCGGCCCAGGACAGATCCGCTCCTTGGCTGAAAGCTCTGGCAGACGCTTTCTCAGGGGACCCTTCTGCTCGTGATATATTGGTCCCGCCGAAACCTGCTACACGGTCTGAACCTGGTCCCTGGCCCATGGATAAAGCATGCATGGAACGCTCGAAGCAACCATGGTGGGTTCGAATCCCACGAGTGCATTTTCGAGCTTGTCGTACTTTTATTGCAACGTTGGTCAGGTTGGGGAGAGGTGTCAGCTGCAGGTTTTCCCTCCACCGGTGCAGGTACTACCGGTGCAAGTACCTCTTGAGCGATAGCCGCCAGCCGTGATTTCCGGCTCCTGCTCGTCCCCCCCCCCCCCCGGCTGGAACCTTGGGATGAAGTTCAGAGCTTTTTATGATCAGGGTTCAGAGCTTTTTATTTGATAAGGTTCTGAGCTTATCATGGAAGCTAAGTAGCTATTGGGCGGAAGGCGGCTGTAGAGACACCCTCGTTTATTGCGCAGCCATTGTCGTACAGGAAGATGAGCCAAGTGCGTGCAGGGAAGGTTTGGCATGACGAAAGGTACGCAAAGATAACAGAATCTTCCGTGGGTTTGAGCCCGTGTACACATGTCGGCTTTGTGCCATGCTCGCACCCGCTCACCCTATGTGACAGGCCTGTCACATAGTCCTGAAGTCCTGACAGCTCTACTGGATGTCTTCACACTGCTTGCAAGCCGCGCATTTCAAGCAAACCACGCATTTAAACATGACAGTGAAGCATATCCTAACCGCAAACCACGCATTTAAACATATGAGTGGAGCATATCCTAGCCGCAAACCACGCATTTAAACATATGAATGAGGCATATTATAATATGTTGTAACCGCAAACCACGCATTTAAACATATGAGCGAAACACATCCTAACCGCAAACCACGCATTTGAACATATGAGTGAAGCATACCCTAACCGCAAACCACGCATTTAAACATGACAGTGAAGCATATCCTAACCGCAAACCACGCATTTGAACATATGAGTGAAACATACCCTAACCGCAAACCACGCATTTAAACATATGAGTTGAGCATATGCTAACCGCAAACCACGCATTTAAACATATGAGTGAAGCACATCCTAACCGCAAACCACATATCCTTGCAAGGTATGCAAATGCCGTTGTATGCTTGAAATGTGAGGCTTGCGGGCAGTGAGAAGGGCAAAATGTCGAACAGTACGCATGCCTTTGCACGCTTAAACTTACAACGCAATGGACCCCTCACCCCGCACAAGCACCTCGCTTTGAAACGGAAATAGGAGTTCCCGTATACCTCGCAAATCATACTTCACAATGCACTTCCCACCCAAGCCTCGCTGATCATGAGTCTCAGTGGCCAGGAGCACAATACTCCAGCAGGCGAGCTTCCATGAGCCTGATTAGGCCTCAGCTCTTGAGAGCACCGAGTTTCGCCCTTTCTTTGTGCCGCTGCGGCAGAACTTTGAAGGAATTCCGTTTGGACTTGCATGTCCATATATGCATATGCATGTACACTTGTTCCAACCCATCGCAAGCATTAGTGGTCCACAGCAGGCGTAGGCGTTAGAGGTGCGGAAACTTTTACATGCCGGTACACCGAACAACAACTTTGTTATGAATTCGGATGCTGGTACACCGAACAACAACATTGTTTGAACGCGTCACACGGATGCCACCAATCAGAGGCACGTGATAACACGGTGGGCACTGTGTTATTTACACAAAGGATTTTTTGAAGAAGCCAGGAGGTATACATTGCCCTTGGGACGGCCTCCGAGCCCTTTGTATTCCCAATTCAATCCTTTCCAAGCCCTGTTCCTCCCTTCCCAACCTCCATCCACCCCTTTCCAACTCCTATTCAGCCCTTTCCAATCCTTATTCAGCCCTTTCCAACTCCTATTCAGCCCTTTCCAATCCTTATTCAGCGCTTTCCAACTCCTATTCAGCACTTTAAAGGCCCTTTAAAAAAATTTCCAAGCC
>KV908562.1:178565-203565 GCA_002005505.1 Botryococcus braunii
CAGGTACCGGATACCTGGGGGCCCAGGGTGCTAGGCACCAGAGAGCGGGGACCGTTTCCAGCCTTGTGTAGGCCTCATCCCCTCGTCTCCCGTTTTGAACGGAACTCCTTCCACCTTGGGCCAAAATGGTGTGGGAACAGAAGGGGAAGCTACCGGTCCCCGCAGGTACCACATGTCTGGGGGCCCTGGGCGCCAAGACACCACAGCGCGTGGAGTTATGCCCTGTTTGCAACCTCGTGTGGACCTCTATCGACAGAAATAGGTTGCGCTATAAACAACACCTGAATCCCGTATCAGTACTTGAGAGGATGAGAAGTGGAGGGGGGTGGGAGTCAGGAGAACGAGAACGGGTGGGTAGGGAAGGGGAGGGTGAAGAGACAAATCGGGGCCCTGCGTTTGGGGGGGGGGGGGAGTTTCTTGGGCCATATCTTTTCCCCAGTTTTGGAAGTACGGTTTCCCCCATTTTTAAAAAGGGGATGTGATTGTACTGCAGGCTCTGGACTCCCTGATGCCTGGCTTTGACAAGGAGATTGCCAAGCTGGCGCAGCGTGTGTTGATCAACCCCCGGAAAATAGACTTCTACACAGGCGTGTTCGCTACAAAGGTCACTCCTGGTGAGAGAACTCCTCCTACGTTTCCCCTCAACCCTCTGCCTGTATGCATTTGTCATGGAAACACATGTCACGATCCATCTAGGGGCACATCACCCTGAACTTGAGAACTGTGAAGTGAGTGGGGGGGGGGAGAGAGAGAGAGAGAGAGAGAGAGAGAGAGAGAGAGAGAGAGAGAGAGAGAGAGAGAGAGAGAGAGAGAGAGGCACACACACAGAGACACACACACAGACACACACACACACACACACACACACACACACACACACACAGAGAGAGAGAGAGAGAGAGAGAGAGAGAGAGAGAGAGAGAGAGAGAGAGAGAGAGAGAGAGAGAGAGAGAGAGAGAGAGAGAGAGAGACTTACGGGTGGCTGGTCGGAGCAGATGCTTGTGAAGCCGGCAGGAGAGATTCAAAGATTTTTTTTCTTAGACTTTTCAAGAGAATTTTTCTCTGGAGTTCTGGCAGGCTTGCAGGGTCCCGGCGCTTTCAGGAATCAAGAGGGTCTGAGAAGGGGGGGGGGGATGGGGGGAGCAGGCGTTCCTGGCGTCAAGCCGGTCAAGATCGAGCTGACTGATGCGAAGAGCAAGCAGATTGTGGACACCTTGGAGGTGGACGCCTGCCTCGTGGCCACTGGGAGGGCCCCCTATACACAGGTCCGCCTCCCTTGCTCCTGTCCCCACCACGATGCTAACCCCGCCCTTTGCTTCTTGTTTTCTTTCTTGTTGTCGTTTTCGTCGTCGTCGTGTGTGTGTGTGTGTGTGTGTGTGTGTGTGTGCGCGCGCGCGCGCATGTGTGTGTGTGTGTGTGTGGTGTGTGTGTGTGTGTGTGGGTATGAGCGTGTGCGTGTGCCTGTGCCTGTGCACGCGTGCGTGCGCGCGCTTGTGTGTGTGTGTGTGTGTGTGTGTGTGTGTGTGTGTGTGTGTGTGTGTGTGTGTGTGTGTGTGTGTGTTGTGTGTGTGGGGTGGGGGGTGAGTGGGGGAGATTGGGTGGTTATTCCCTCTGCCTGCGGTCGCTATCTTCTGCTCGGCCAGCAGATTCCGCCGCTCCCTTCTTGGTGGTGGTGGTGAGGGAGGGATGGGCAGCTCGTGGGTCCCCCCCCCCTCTTATGTGCCTCGGGTGGGTTGTCGGCGCTCTGGGTGTTGAGTCAGGTGGCTCATTCCGCAAAAGGCTGGCATTTGAGGTTTTGCGGTCTGTATCTGCGCGGCCCCCATCCCCACGCCAGGCCACATTCCCACGCCGTTTTTCAAAAGGAAGGGGTGCGGGGTGGGGAAAGAGTTACGGGGTACCCACGCGATACCCGGGTACCCGAGGGGGGAGGGAGAGAGAGAGGAGGGCCCCGCCCGGGGAGGGGGGGTCCCACAGTGTCCGTCCCCCACCTCGGTGAAACCTATGCAAAAGAACAACCTGAATTGAAGCATGACTTGCCCAGGGATTGAACCTGGGAGCAATCAATGCCGAGACGGACCGTCGCGGGTTCGTGCCTGTCAACGACAAGATGCAAGTGTTGGATAAGAACGGCAAGGTCGTTCCGGGCGTGTACTGCATTGGAGATGCTAATGGTGCGCCTCCCGTACTGTCCCAGCCATTATGATCACATACGTCCTGGCTTGCCCCCACGATCCTTGCCTGTGTGTAGGGTTGTTGGGACTGGTATTTAGTGTTATTCCAGCATGTTGCTTTTTTGAAATTTGTATCGAGTGTACTTACATCATCTTGCCTTGTGTGAAGTTGTGTTCAGTGTATTTACGTCGTGTTGCGTTTGTGCGTTTTGTACTCTGTGTATCTACATTTCGTTGCATCCGTGAATTTTGATATTAAGTGCACTTGCATAATCTTGCAGTTGTGAAATTCTTATCTTCCCCTTATTACACTTCTTCCTCCTCCTCTTCCTCATATCCTTCTCCCTCCTCTTTCTTCTTCTTCGTCCTCCTCCTCCTCTTCCTCTTATTCTTCTTTCGTTCCTGATTCGGTACATTGTTGGATGATGGGGAGAGGGGGTGTGCAGGCAAGTACATGTTGGCACACGCAGCCAGCGCCCAGGGAATCAGTGCTGTAGAAAACATGTGCGGGCGGCCCCATATCCTCAACCACCTCTCCGTCCCCGCGGCCTGCTTCACGCACCCTGAGGTCCTTCCCACCCCTCCCCCCCTCTCCTTCCCTCTCTCTGGCTCGTTTGGCCAACCCCCCCCCCTCCTTCCCTCTCTGGGTTGTTTGGCCATCCCCCCCCTCCCCTCTCTGGATTGTTTGGCCATGCCCCCCCCCCCCTCCTCCTCTCTCTAGCAGTTGGGGCCCACATCCTTGCATTGATTCACGCATGTTGCCTGCATTCTTGCATGAATCCAAGCATGGTGGTGTTTTGGGGGGGGGGGGGGGGCGTTTTTGGCTTTCTTCTGCATGGAGGAGACATTTCAAGACATTTGTAGACATTTCAAGAACTGTGAGGTGGGGGGGGGGGTGTGACCACGTGGCGTGCAGTGCTCTGATCCCCATGCTCGTGTAGCGCAAAATTCTCTTTTGAGTACAGAAAGCTGCGGGGGGCTAGGGGGCCAAGGTGTGGGAGGATGTGGGAGACGAGCCAGACTAAAATCTGTCGGCTCAGGGACACGTCAGTCGGGTCGGCTGTGGACTTAATCGGCTGTAGACTTAATCAGCTGTGGACTTAATTGGCCGTGGACTTAATTGGCTGTGACATAATCGGCTGTGGACTCAATCGGCTGTGGACTTAATCGGCTGTGGACATACTTGGCTGTGGACTTAATTGGATGTGGACTCAATCGGCTGTGACAAAAATCGGCTGTGGACTCAATCGGCTGTGGACTTAATTGGCTGTGGGCTTAATTGGCTGTGACTTGACCCGCTGTGGACTAAATCGGCTATGGACTTAATCGGCCGGATTTAATCGGGTGAGCAGGTGAGCTTCGTGGGCTTGACGGAGGAGGCGGCACGCGAGAAGGCGGAGAAGGAGGGCTTCGCCGACAAGGTCGCTGTCGCAAAGACCAGCTTCAAGGCCAACTCAAAGGTAGCCGCCGGGCTCTGCCCCCCGCCTGCCCTACCCTTTGCTTGAAGGGGAACGCTGTTTTGCAGCGCGGCTTAGCATGCACACCCCTTGCGTTGCCGTGGCATGAGCAGATGCGTTTTGTGTGTCTGTGTGTGAGGGGCGGGGGGGCGAGGCACATCCAGGGACTCACACACACACACACACACACACACACACACACACACACACACACACACACACACACACACACACACACACACACGCACGCACGTGGGGGGAGAGAGGGAGAGAGAGAGAGAGAGAGAGAGAGAGAGAGAGAGAGACAGAGAGAGAGAGAGAGAGAGCGCGCACGCGCGCGTGCGGGGGCGCGAGAGCATGCGCTGTGGGGAGAGAGGCTCCTTGAGTACAAGGAGGCGGGGCTGGAGGGCCAGATGGCGCTGCTGAGAGGGGGGCTATGGGGGGTGCTGTAGGCTCTGGCAGAGAAGGAAGGAGAGGGACTGGCCAAGATGGTGTACAGGAGAGACACGGGGGAAATCCTGGGAGTCCACATCTTCGGGCTGCACGCTGCCGATCTCATCCACGAGGCCTCCAATGCCGTTGCTCTGGGCCAGACTGTCCGGGTGCGCCCCCCCTCTTCCATGCCAGTATGAGAAAAAGTGTAAAGTCTGCATGATTCTGCACACATTATTCATCATTATTCATTCTTCTCCTTTATTTCTTTCCGACTCTCTCAAGGCACCGAACCAAGCCGTCACTTGATCACCGGCGCCCTCCCTAAATAAGCCGCTCCTGGATTTCTCATGCGCTCTCTCCCAAGACACCAATTTCTTCCGGTACGCTTCCTTCTTCTCTTCTCCGTTCTTTTCCGGTGCCTCTGTACTGAAGGTGAACCAGACCGTCCCTGATTCCCGGCGCTCTCCTGATCAGGACATCAAGTTCGCGGTGCACGCGCACCCGACGCTGGCGGAAGTGTTGGACGAGCTCTTCAAGCACGCCAAGCTGGACCCCATCGCCCCGGGCGGGAATGGGAAGGGCAAGCTGGAGGTGGCCCCCGCCAAGCAGCCAGTCACCGTATGAACCGGCTTGATCGGGTGGCTCACGTCATCCCGCACGCCGGACATGCCTGATTAGGTGCCAGGCAGGGACTTGCCTGATTAGGCACCGCGAGGGAACTCGCCTGATTAGGCGCCGGGCGGGGACATGCCTGATTAGGCGCCGGGCAGGGACTTTCCTGATTAGGCACCGGGAGGGGACTTGCCTGATTAGGCGCCGGGCGGGGACTCCCCCTGCCGGAGGAGAAGAGTGGAGTCGCAGCAGGGCGTTTTTCCGGCCAGTGTTTTAGTCTCTTAGCTGAAGACTAAAACACCAGCAAGCGGCCAAACAGCACTACGGCGAGGTTGCCTGTTCCGGCAACTCCTGTGCGCACGTCGCCTAATCTGGCGCCCCCCCTCCCAACCCCCCCCCCCGGGGGGACCCAATTCCCAAGCCGGCCCATGTTTGGGAAGCTGCCGAGAAGGTCTCTCGAGGGAAGGTACTGCCCTGTGTGTGCCAACGCCCGAGCGATTGTGTGCGGATCCCTCACCATGCTCTTGCTGGGTATGGGGGCCTGCGTCCCCCCAAAACAATGGGCACGGGGGACGAAGCAAGCCCTCCGGTCCCTTCCCGGGCCGGGCGGGTTCTTGCCTTTCGTGCTGGCGTTTGCACGAAGGAGAGGCGTCCGGCGCGTGGTCTGGCTTGCAGATAGTGGGAGCTAGACGCTTGGGCCGGCTTCAGAATGACTTGGACCGTCTGGTGTGCATGCCTGCCATTGCGAACTTGAAAAAGTGGAAACATCTGCGGATTTCTGACGTACCTGATGAAGGAGCTCCAGCAAGGCTGCTGTCTTATGTGGCCTTCTAATTTCTGTGCAATTACCACGTGTGTTGGATTCATGGTCTGGAAGAGTGGGTAGGAGCGACGACTCCCCTTGGGCGGTACAAAGACCAAGGAGACGATTGAGAGTGGCGAAAGCGCGTTTTATTGCCTTTTCGCAGCAGAGTTCCGGGGCTGGTGGATCCTTGATATTTTGGCGGATGTATTCACGGTGGGCCCTATTTGTATCGTAGTTTCACAGTCTGAACCGACACGAGTCAGTTGGGGATGGGTGTCAAAAAGTATGAGGAGAGATTTCAAGGGTGTTCTGGGACTTGAACCCAGGAGACATGTTGTGGTTGCAGAGTTGCAAGCCAACCCCTTGTGTCAGTGTTTGGGATTCTGTGAAAGCCGGTGCTTTAACTGGAACATATCTGGATTGCACACTGACTGATACGCCGCCTTTGGTAATGTGACAGTGGGGGATTGATACATCGCCTTCGGTAATGTTGGAAGTGTAACCCCCACTTTGAGTTCTAGAGAACAGCTATGGAGACTGTTTGGAAAAATTGGAACAGCTGTCGAAGTGGCTTGGTCTGCCTTGGGATTCGATCCAGGGTGCGGGTGGCGCACGCTGGGCCTCACTGCCTCTGTCCAATCCCCTTGTGCTCATAATTATGTTTTTCTGGACGATGTTTATCAGCTGCTTCTGAGGGGACTACCCTGCACCTTCTTAATTACTTTCCGGCGTGTTTTGCTCATCGTTGGGCAGGGACATTCCCCTGCACAGAGTGAAGGCCTTTGAGAAGATGAACTCGAAAGTTTCTTGTTTGTAAACGAATGCTTCAATGCCTCAATATACCCGACCCTGAATGGCTGTCGTCTGGTTCTGGCAGTCTTGAGGAGCTTACCATCGTCTTGGCTGTACCTGCCATGATGAGGTTGTGGCCAAGGGGGCAAATTGCCGTGATTGGTGGGGTGGAAGTTCAGGCTCTCGCCCCCACCTTCTTCTCCTGTAATGACTACCTGGCTTCTTCGTCCAGAAAAACATAATTATGAGCATAATTATGAGCAGTGATTACTACTTGAGTTCTTCTTCGTCATCGTCGTCGTCTTCTTCCTCCTCCTCCTCCTCCTCCTTTCTAAGCAGGTATGCACAGGTCATGATCAACGCGGCGCCTATGCGGTCGTGAAAGTCTAATTTTCATGCAGTGGGTTTTGCACAGTGACGAAGTAGCCGAGGCTTGAGGTTCCATGTCTCATTTCCTCGATTTGTCAGATGGAAGATTCTCTTTCCGAGGCTCAGCACGTTGACAGCCCAGGGCGTTCGACCTCTGACCTTTTTCTTGTCTCCTCTTGCCGAAGTATCAGACAGGAAGCCTGTCACAGAATCCAAGCTGTTTCTACAGCAGCATTGAATGCTTAAATAATGTGATCACACACACACACACACACACACACACACACACACACACTCACTACGCACGCACGCGAGCGAGCAAACACGTGCGCGCGCTAGCGCACGCGCGCACACACACACACACACACACACACACACACACACACAGAGAGAGAGAGAGAGAGAGAGAGAGAGAGAGAGAGAGAGAGAGAGAGAGAGAGAGAGAGAGAGAGAGAGAGAGAGAGAGAGCCATCCTCGAAGAAAGAGAGAAACATCAGCAGCTTGCAGGGGGTGGGCTTCAAGGCCTGACCAAGAGACTTAGCACACGGTTTCCTCCATTGCTGCATTTAACGCAAAACACACGACACACAGACAAGGCGGCAGTCCTTCACCCGTCAGCGGGAACACTGCTGGACCCCAAGCAAAGCTAGGAGACTTTCCTTCCTAGTTGCGAACAACACATGCCCAGAAGGAGGGAAGGAAGGAAGGAAATATTGCATCCAGGACCAGCCATTATGGCTGAAGGGACGACCAGCAGCAAGTCGTTCAGGTGAATGACGTGAGGCTGCACGCCTCACGAACTGGAAGCCCCCGCCTCCATCAAAGGGAGCCCCTTTCCTCTTTCATTAGCCGACTTGCTGTGGACAACCAGCTTCCGGACTCCTTTCTTGACAGCATTGTACCAAACAGACGAAAACATAACTTTCAACCAGAAAACACACACACACACACACACACACACACACACACACACACACACACACACACACGCGCGCGCGCGCGCGCGCGCCATCGAAGCCATGTGACAGCCGGCAGGGCGCCAGCGCAAGTGGTTGCTGCCATGAGCCATCTGCCAGCCGGCCATGCGGCAGAGCATGTGCAGGCCACATGGCCTCCATGCGGCAAGGCATGTGGAGCCCAGGTGGGTTCGGCGCTGTCAGCGCATGACGATGACCGGCACCTTGGACTGGGAGAGCAGGGTGGAGGCGGTGGAGCCGTGCAGCAGTTTGTCCAGGCCCTGCCCCGCACCATAACAGCCCAGCAACGACGGAGTCAGACACACCGGGGCTTGGTTAGGGGGTCAGGCAGCCACATGGCTGGAACACACCAAAGCTGAGCTGCAGCTTGATGGTTTGGGAGGGCCACAGGATGAATGCACCGCTGGCCAGGTGATGTGTGGGCCCCTTGTGGGCTCACATACAACACAACCAGGCAGACTGGCACATCACACAAAAACACGGCACAGGCCACGGGCACTTGCACATGGCATAGGCAGGGGGCTGGCACATCACACATTGCACTGGCACATGGTCGTAGCACATGGCACTGGCAAATGGTTGTAACATGTGGCAGTGGCAAATGGTTGTAACATGTGGCAGTGGCAAATGGTTGTAACATGTGGCAGTGGCAAATGGTTGTAACATGTGGCAGTGGCAAATGGTTGTAACATGTGGCAGTGGCAAATGGTTGTAACATATGGCAGTGGCACATGGCAGTAGCACATGGCACTGGCGCATGGCATTAGCACGTGGCAGCAGCACATGGCACTGTCTTGCACACATCCCAGAGGCAGGCAGACATGTTGTGGAGAAGAAATGACTTTCACCTTACATACAACACAAATGAGGTGCAAGCGCAACTGAGGCGCAAAAGAGCACCATGAGGTGCAACGCAAATGGGGTGCAAAGAAGCAACTAAGGTATGTACAGCACCATGAGGTACAAGGCACATGGGGTGCAAAGAGGCAACTAAGGTATATACAGCACCATGAGGTACAACGCAAATGAGATACAAGAGCAACTGAGGTACAATGAGCACCATGAGGTGCAGCGCGCAAAGAAGGTACAAAGACCAAGTACGGTATAAAGAGCACCATGAGGTAAAGGCAAATCAGGTGCAAAGAGCAAGTGTGCTTTGTAAAGCACCAGGAGGTACAAGGCAAATGAGGCGCAGGGATAAATGAACAGAACGAGCAACGGAACTACAAGGCAAAGAAGGCGGAGAGCATTAAAAGTACAAAGGGCCAAGGAGGTATCGCTCACTTTGTGGTACTGTCCCACGACGATGGCAGTCGCTTTGAGATGCTCCGCGACCCTGAAACCTCCTCCACCAGAGATTGAACCGAGCCGCCAAAGACTGTGCATTGGTTGTGAGGCTTTTTCTTCCACGAAGTTCAGATATCAAGTCGCGAGTATAGATCCCCATAGATCTGATGAGGGAGGAAGGCCCAAAACAAAAACCACATCCTCCATCCCCATGAAACCATATCCTCCCCATCCCCACTCGGATGCCATAGTAGACCACATGTGGCCTATTACATCTGCGCAAATGGTGAACAGAACGATTTTTTTTTTTTCCCCCAGGGAAACAGAAGGCTGAAAACTTGGTTCGAGAGCTCAGCAACAGGGAGCTGGACCGGGCATTCAACCTCAGCAACAAGGCAGCTGAGTGCAGTACAAACAAAACCACAGAGGAGGATGGCCTGAAAGACAGTAGGGAAAGGATTCTTGTCGCCCACGAAAGCAAGCCACAAGGCAGAAATGCCATGAAGGTTCTACGGGAAGAAGGGTTGTTAATGAAGAAGCGTGGAGGAAGGGGGTCTTTGGGAGAGTCCAGCAGTCGCACAGATACCTGAGAACAGGTTGTGCCACCCTTTCGGACTGGGAGAAATTCTGCACAATCTCTACCGTGTATGGTACATCAGCAGCCTGGAGAATGGGCTTAAACCTTCGGTCGATCATCTCCAAGGCTTCCTTAAACTGCAACCACCACGAAGGCTCAAATATATATTGCCCAAACAAGTTACCAAGGTACTGGCGTCAACTCTATTGGATCAGAGACTGGATTAAAGCCCTCTTCGTCACTAATTTCTTGCCAGCCTGTGCCCAACTTGCACCCACCAGAGCTGTATCTGAGAGATTCCGCACCTCTTTCTTGTCTTCATCCACTAAACCCATTGGATTTTTTTCCACGTCAATCGTGGTTCTATTTGTCGCCGGATACGTAGTCGTTGCGAAATGGAGAACAGCGTTGACGAGGTGGATGTCATCACCTACAGGTGCAATCATCTAGCTGAAATTTGGCAAATAATACCATCCCATAATCAGGGAATACCCAGGTGGAACATCCAGCAAAGGAGTTCCCACAGGGATGCCACCCTGATTACATCCGTCCGACGCCTCGGATGGTCTCGCGATTCGTCAAGAGATACACACCGAGCCCATCTCCTTACCTGGCTTGCAAATCTCTTCTAGGGTCCAAGAGACAGCCTTCTCACTAGCCTGGCAGGAGCAGGTACAGAACCATGTCAAATTAAAAAGTTCGAGGGAATTCGAATCAACCAACAGTCATAAACAATGCTCTCAACCCACATCAGAACTCACAACCGCACTATCTTGAGATCTTGTGTGGATTTTTCAAACATGATTGAAACAAGACACCATACCTCCGAATCGTCTACGCATATAAGGATCCGACGAGCTTCTACCATCTCAATCAAATGCCACAAGCTCTAGACTATTTTCCAGTTCCTTGTACTTGAAAAAACTAATCCGACTTGTAAAGAATTGCCGGTTGCTTTTGTCGTCTGTTGTGTTTCGTCGTAGGTGGGCACGGAGACGCCTAGGATTTGAAGATCTCGAGTGACTCGGCGAACAGTGGCCGAGACTTTCGGAGGAACTGCCCCGTGGAAGCCACATGCTGGGAACGTCCAGAATCTGCTGAGGTGGCAATGCTCCAACATTCGGTATCCTAGCTGCGGGGAAGCGGCCATGATGGCTGGTTCTGAATGCATTATTATTTCCTTGCTACCTGCCTTTCTTCGTCTCTTTTAACATTAAGAGTGAAGCCTATTCTAATCGCATACCATAAATCATCATGCAAGGACGCGGAATCTAGGGGCCAAATATTAAAGGCCAAGTAATAACGAGAGGGAAAGATAGAGAGCGAGGGAGCGCGTGAAGTTGGGGGGGGGGAGGGAGGGAGGGGGGGGGGGAGAGAGAGAGAGAGAGAGAGAGAGAGAGAGAGAGAGAGAGAGAGAGAGAGAGAGAGAGAGAGAGAGTGTGTGTGTGTGTGTGTGTGTGTGTGTGTGTGTGTGTGTGTGTGTGTGTGTGTGTGTGAAAACGAGAGGGATGGGGAAAAAGAATAAGGGGGGGGGGGAGAGAGGGGGAGGACGGGAGTGTGGGAGGTGCTAGGTAGCTATACCAACGAAGTCGAAAAGAAAACGTCTGTCCAGCCCACTGAACCAAGATACTTATATTCCGCCCCCCCCCCCGCCCCTTCTCTCTCTCTCTCTCTCTCTCTCTCTCTCTCTCTCTCTCTCTCTCTCTCTCTCTCTCTCTCTCTCTCTCTCTCTCTCTCTCTCTCTCTCTCTCTCTCTCCCTCCCTCCCTCCCTCCCTCCCTCCCTCCCTCCCTATTGTGGGGAAGGAGGGGGGGGGGGGAGGGACGGGGCTGTTAACAACTAGCCGTGGGGGACGCTACTGCCAAGGGCGTTTGTATTTAACTGGTTCACGGCCGACATGATCATTGGCTTTAGGGTTTCAAGATCTTAGTGGTGTTATGAGTATGATAAGCGGTCTGTGCTAGCGTTTGCAGTGCTACTTGCGGTCAACCGGTCAGGCGTCAGACAAGATGGAAAACGCAAACCCACGGGTATACATTTTCGGGCCATAAAGGCATGGAAGCCCTATCCAAGGATAGTAGGGTACCCACGGAACTTTAGATACGTGAGGTTGGTATTCGAACCCAAAAGAGTGGATAACTCCCATAAGACGGTTGGCTGAGGCCCATCTCGTCATCATGACGGGTCATGTGTAGGATTCCGCATTCTCTCATATACATTGTAAAATATTTAACACGTTGAGAGAAAACTGGCGATTGTTATGATCTCTGCATTTGCACAGCCCCTTCATTCGAATTTCTCCGACCTTTGGCGGCACTGACGCGTACGCACATAGCTGTAGGACTGAGCATACCACTATCAACTAGGGACTAGAATTCTCTCCCAGACAGCTTATAAATCGCGCTTTTACCATATGAGCCCAGGCCGGCTGGTCTCGAGATCAGTCAGCAATGAGAAGGCCACCCAGTGATAAGGGTTCAATGGGGATTTGGCTCTACAATGCTACACATCTATTTCAGATATGCCTAGTGGTCGCCTAATCCCCGGAGAAACCTGTGAAAGGTTATGGGCAATCGGCTTTCCCTGTACAAAGCAGACAGGTCGTCAATAGACGAAGTTACTCCAGCTACAGTCCGTACGACTGTCTGCTGAGTGCCACACACAACTGTCGGACAAGACTAGCATCTGGTGATGCCCAGCATCTTTCACAACCAGTTACGTTACATCATTATCTTGTACACAAGCACCGATCAAGCAATCACTAGATAAGGCTCTAGACGGCTACGTTCAAGTACATGCCTATACTCCCTGAAGTCACTGTCCCTTATCTGTTTGAGTGACTACAGGGTACACTAAGCTTGTTCACTCTCACAATAGCAACAATGATACAACACACACTGCCGCACCGTACCTGTACAAAGCAGACAGGTCGTCAATAGACGAAGTTACTCCAGCTACAGTCCGTACGACTGTCTGCTGAGTGCCACACACAACTGTCGGACAAGACTAGCATCTGGTGATGCCCAGCATCTTTCACAACCAGTTGGTATTCACTCCGGTGGGGCAGCCTTAAGAGTTCATCCGACAAACGTGTGATCTAGATAGGATTGTACCTTATGTTCGAAAACGTCCAGAATCTGCCGTGTCTCAAGGTACCTTATGTTCTCAATGGACCCATATCCTAATAGTGCACACATGAAGATCACTTAAAGCACAAGGCATTCAATAATAATGTTCAGAACTCAACACTTCCCCTTGCCTGCATGCTTTAAGTGTATCTTCTCAAACCTAGTGAATCACGATGACCAACAAACACGGGCTTGGCAAGTGGCTTGGTCATAATGTCAGCCACATTGCGTGCAGATTCCACATAGAGGATATCTACCTGCCCAAGTGCCATAGCTTCCCTAGCGTAGTGGAAGCTTACTGCAACGTGCTTTGTGAATTTGGAATACAGGGGGTTCCGTAAATTAGAAATGCATCCTTGGTTGTCACAGAAAATTTTGACCCTCCAAGGTGCAGCCCCTATCTCTTCCAAGAAGCCCCTTAGCCAGTTGGCTTCCTTCACAATATGGCCAGCTGCCATAAACTCAGCTTGCACAGTTGAGGTAGCAACTGAGCTCTGCTTCTTGCTTCCCCAAACCACGGCACTACCATAGACTGATAGAACATAGCCAGTGGTGGAATACCTGTGGTCCAGGTCCCCAGCATAGTCGGCATCAACATAGCCTTCTAGCTCAGGGCCCTTTCCACCCAGAGTAAGAGCTAACTCTCTGGTATCTCTCAAGTACTTCAGCACTCGAATGGCCTCATTCCAGTGTGAGGTAGTGGGTGTCATTCTATACCTTGACAACACTCCAACAGCCTGAGAAATGTCAGGCCGGGTCGTATTGGCTATGTACAGTAACGATCCAATTAACTCGCAGTATCGATGACCAGGTGGCAGAGGGGTACCAGCCCCATGTGACATACCATCTGAGGACTCGGGTCTGCTGCTAGCCACGAAGTCCTTGGACATGGGGGTATCAACCCCACGTCCATCATCAGCAACGCCAAACTTCTCCACAAGAGCATCAATCTTGGGAGTGCAACTCATGGAAATAGTGCCCTGAACTCTATTGCGTAGGACCTGACACCCCAGGAAATCATTCACCTCTCCCAAATCATGGATGGTGAAGTCCTTCTTCAATAACTCTTTCCCCCACTCAATCTCTGCAACCACTCTGGCAACTATGAGAAGATCATCGACATAAACAAGAATAAACGACAGATTACCATCAGGGGCCCTCCTGATGTATACCCCAGCGTCGCTCTTGCACACACTATACCCCATCACGCTCAACTTGTCGCTCAAGGTCTTGTGCCAAGCCCGTGGGGCTTGCTTAAGACCGTAGAGTGCCTTCCTGAGCTTGCACACAACTCTCGTGTTGCCATTCTCAAATCCTGGTGGTTGGGTCACATAGACCTCTTCCTCCAACTCCCCATTGAGAAAAGCTGTCTTGATATCCACTTGGTGGATCTCAAGATTTTGTGTGGCAGCCACTGCCAGCACAGCTCTCCTAGCACCATAGCTGCTGGTAGGTGCAAAAACCTCACCAACATCTATACCAGGAATCTGTCTGCAACCCTGGGCAACCAATCTTGCTTTAAACCGAGTGACATTCCCATGTGCATCGTTTTTTGTAGAAAAAATCCAATGAACAGGGATAACTTTCTGCCCATGGGGTCTTTCCACATACTGCATAACCTCATGGGTGTCTAAAGACTCCATCTCCTCTTGCATTGCCTGCTGCCAAAACTCCCACTGAGGTGAGCGCTGGGCTTCCCTCAAGTTTGAGGGCACGTGAACTTTTCCCAACGTGACAGAAGGTACACTCTGTACCTTATGCTGTGGTGCAGCAGGGCTGTCAGCCTTACTGATGCTGCTCCCTTCTCTCTCTCTCTCTCCCTGGTTGCCAGAATAAGGTACATTATGTACCTTATGCTGGGACTGGGCAGTACTGCCGGGATTATCTGATTCCTTCTCAAGTCTCTCTCTCTCTCCTTGACTACTGGACTCATGTGCAGCACCCTTACATTCTCGCACCTTCCGCAATGCAGAGGGGAGCAGCAGCTCTCTCTCTCTCCTGGACTCACACTTGGGCACACTACCCAGACTTGCCTGAGCTGCGCCTACAATGTCAGCCTGCACACCATAAGCATGACTAGCCAGTGACTGGGATTGGGCACCAGCTTCCCCTACTGCTGGCATGTCTAACCCACTGCTCTCATCTCTTACATCTGCACCGAACATAGCCTCGACTGTCTCAACCTGCCCCTGCATATCAGGGAGACCAACCATGTTTGGCTCACTCACAATTGCCTGACCTGGGTCAGGGGCATGCAATGGGATGTCAGAATGCTCTCTCCTAGCCACGCGCTGTACATAACGCTGCTCCCTTGTAAGGGTGGTCCCTGGAGGAAGGGGAATTTGTGACTTCCCCTGCATTCGCAACCCCTCTTGTACCTTCTGCATTTTTTCTACCTGGGATTGAGTTTCTACACCCCCCCTGGCCAGATTCTGCATATGCTCAAGCACCGACCACGAGTGCTGAGATGGTTCTGGGGTCCCAACAGTAGGATCCAGGCTGGTGGGGTTTCCTTGGTCATGTGCTGCTGTGGTCCCGTCTCCAGACTGATCCCCAGCACAAAGTCCAGAGGTCCCAGGAGCCCCAGTGGAAAGCGTCTCCACTCCATGGTCATCCTCCTCATCCCAGAACGTGGGTGGAGCAGCAGAGGGAATTGCTTGAGGCGTTGCCAGATTCTCACTGCCAAGGGGGGGTGATATCCTAGAATCATAGACAGACCCAGGCTGGACCTTTGATAGACCCACTCTCTCAGCCCCCCTCAAGTGCTCGATAAAGCTGACGTCCCTACTCTCCTTCCACACTCCATTCCCCACGTACACACGATACGCTTTAGACTGGGGACAATAACCAGTAAACATCCCAGGGGTGGTCTTGGGCCCAAAAACAGACCTTTGGCCACTGGGAATGTGCACATGGGCTACACAGCCAAACGTGCGCAGCACAGACACATCAGGTTTGACACCAAAGAATAATTCCATGGGGGTCAGGGACCTGCCTGAAGTAGGACCCACATTGTAGAGGAGGGTAGCTGTCTCAAGCGCCTCCTTCCAAAGGGAGGGGTCTGCTGCAGCATGGACCAACAGAGTCCTTGTTCGCTCCTTCAGGGTCCTATTCATCCTCTCCGCCACCCCATTCTGCTGAGGCGTGTAGGGCGCTGAGGACTCCATCTTAGTGCCCTGCTGAGCACAAAACTCTTTGAATTGCTGGTTCAGGAACTCTGAACCCCTGTCAGTCCTCACACACTTCACAACCGTGCCTCGTTGGGTCTGCCAAAAGCGGAGCAGGTCTATCACAGCCTTTGGGATGCAATCCTTTGACTTCACAGGCAGGGAGGCAACTTGGTGTGAACTTTCATCCACTACAGTGACCCAATATCGTTCACCTGTGATGGCAGGAGGTGATATGGGACCCACAGTATCCACATGGACTCTATCGAGTGGGTGATGTGCAGGCCTGGAAGATACAGGGAAAGGAGGTCTGGAGTGTTTCCCTTGTATACACGATTCACAGTGCTTGGGGCACTCAGAGCAGGGAGCAAGGGAGATATTGATTCCTGTAACCAGATCTTCCTTGGAGAACCTCTGCATGCTGCTGGCACCAGGATGACCTAACCTAGCATGCCACAGAGATCTCTCGCTACACACGTGTCCTTTCCTAAGATGAGACGCCTCAGCCATGTGATCAATATGTCTGCAGCCAACTTGCTGCCCTCTGACAGGACTAACAAACTCCAAAAAAAACAGACCTCGTGCGCGGGTGATATCTCCACACCACCCTTCAGGTCCCTTCATGGCTGTGTAACCACCTGCAGTGTCAGTCAGGAAAGATGCTCCATCCTGAATTGCACCAGTGACTGAAATGAGGTTGGTATGCGCAGAAGGAACACACTGCACATTGTGCAGCCAGAATACTTCGTGCCTTGCATTCACAAGGCATACAGACCCAGATGCAATGATTCCTCCCTTGGCGTCTGAGGTTGCCAAGTGCAGAGGAAGAGGCTGTCTATGCATAACTGGATTATGGAGCAATGAGAGATCATTGACTATATGCACAGAGGCACCACTATCTATTAACCAAGATGTGCTGCTAGCTCCATGCGAAGTTGGGGCAAGCACATTGAGAGAGATAAACATCGCCTCACCAGAAGGAGGGGGTGGAGGTGGTAAATGCCACCCCGGAAACGTGTGTTGACTTGTTGGATAGTTATATGCTGAAGGAGGTCCAGGGCTGGAAGCGGATGAAGGCGGGCCACCCCGGCCAGATCCATGGTCCCACCAGGCTTGAGGAGACGACTGTGGGCCTCCCTGGCCCCAGTAAGCTGCAGGCCCAACGCTTGCCGCTTGCATGTTTTGATGCAGAGCCTGCAGCTGCCTGAGCGGTCCGCAGTCAGTCATGAAGTGGCCCTTTGCCTTGCAGAAGTGGCATGTAAGCTCCTCTCTGGGCCTTCTTGCCCTGCCAGGTCCACGCCCCCTGCCACCAAAAGTAGTTGCAGAGGGGCCAGCGGGAGGCTGTTCGTTTGCTGGTAGTGCTGCTCCAACTCCCGGTACTGCTCCCACTCCTGGTGCAGCTCCAGCGCTTGATGACGCTCCAGCTACCCCCCCAGAGGGACCAGCCACTGCTGCAGCTGCCATGGCCTGAGGTGTTCCCTCTGCAGGTGGGTCCTTGTACCCACGGCTGGCTGCGGCGCGCAGGATTCTTTGAATCAGCTCCAATGGCGGCTTGTCGGTTGCCATAACCTCCAGGGACTCGAGCCTCAGCACAGGAGGGAGGCCCTTCACCATCAGCTCCCCAACATTGTGGTCCAAGAGGATGAACGCGTTGTTTCTGAGACTTGTAGCCAGATCCATCATTCTGTAGAGGTAGACCTTGAGTGTCTCCCCTGTCTTGATGCCCTGCTCCATTTCCTTGTACCACTCAAGGTTGATGTCTTGGTTGCTCCCTCCAGTGTGACTGTTCTTCACCCACGCGATGAAGTCGAACGCTGCTTTGTGGCATGAGATCTGAGAATGCCAGATGACTGGAACTGACTGGATCAGCCACTGCTTGATGGCTGAGTTCTCCACCGACCCTGGCATTGGCCTCTCCAAAGCCGCTCTGACCCCCTTGGTGTTTGCGCACGCCTCCAAATTTTCATACCAAAATTCAAAATTGCGCCCTCCATCATCAAGCATGACAGTCATCTTTGGATTAGAGGTATTGGGGATGTAGGCTGCCTTGTCAATCTCCACCTTTGGTTCTGCAGTGGCTGATTGTGTCCCGGTCATAGACTGCCCTGGAGTGGCCCCACTGACTTCTCCAGGTTGAGACATTGCTGTTTCACTGCTACTTTCCTTTTCTTTGCCCCTTTTTGTCATACTATTGTCACTTCACCAGCCAAACTTACTCATAAACTTCTGGAATGCAGCAATACCCTACAATTCCCTCCATGTCATGGAAATTTACCAGCCAGTCTTGCACAGTAGTAGCAGATATGTTCCCCTCAGAAGTTTGCGCCGGAGTCCGGCCCGACTCACTCAGTGCTTCTAGACAACGTCTATGAATGATAAAGCACAGCTAAAACTTCAATTATGAATTTCCCAGAAAGGTAAACTGTGAGTAAGATAATGGTCCTGGTACACTCGAGTTCCCTTGCGCCGCTGCGCCATGCTCGAGCTCCTTTGTTGACGCTTACGTCTGACCCATCCGTAGACGACCTTCACTCCTGCTTTTACTTGGCTCAGCTGGAAGGGCGTGGGCCCATAACCTGTGAAAGGTTATGGGCAATCGGCTTTCCCTGTACAAAGCAGACAGGTCGTCAATAGACGAAGTTACTCCAGCTACAGTCCGTACGACTGTCTGCTGAGTGCCACACACAACTGTCGGACAAGACTAGCATCTGGTGATGCCCAGCATCTTTCACAACCAGTTACGTTACATCATTATCTTGTACACAAGCACCGATCAAGCAATCACTAGATAAGGCTCTAGACGGCTACGTTCAAGTACATGCCTATACTCCCTGAAGTCACTGTCCCTTATCTGTTTGAGTGACTACAGGGTACACTAAGCTTGTTCACTCTCACAATAGCAACAATGATACAACACACACTGCCGCACCGTACCTGTACAAAGCAGACAGGTCGTCAATAGACGAAGTTACTCCAGCTACAGTCCGTACGACTGTCTGCTGAGTGCCACACACAACTGTCGGACAAGACTAGCATCTGGTGATGCCCAGCATCTTTCACAACCAGTTGGTATTCACTCCGGTGGGGCAGCCTTAAGAGTTCATCCGACAAACGTGTGATCTAGATAGGATTGTACCTTATGTTCGAAAACGTCCAGAATCTGCCGTGTCTCAAGGTACCTTATGTTCTCAATGGACCCATATCCTAATAGTGCACACATGAAGATCACTTAAAGCACAAGGCATTCAATAATAATGTTCAGAACTCAACAAAACCCCTTCAAACAACCACAACGCTCGCCCATCAAGTCCAGAACTAAGCAGTACAGGAAAGTGGGTGCGCCCCCCCCCCCCCCCCCCCAAAAAAAAAACCTGCCAGAGTGGCAGCAGGAGCTTCCATTCCCAAACAATAGCCCCTCGCATAAGGTCACGCGCTAAAACATCAAACCTGTATTTGAGGAAACTGTCCATTATTTAGGTTGTTGAAATGCTGTGATACGTTCAGAATGGCATAAAAGGAGAAATGGCCCCTGGATTCCGCGTCCCTGCATGATGGATTTATGGTATCCGGTTAGAATAGGCTTCACTCTTAATTTTAAATGTGCTGCCATAAAACACATCTGGCCAAGGGATATAATTTACACTACTCAACTAATGTGCCAAAACTTCAAAGACAGGATGTAAATGCCCAACATAACCACGACCTTTGTTTTAACCACGACCACCAGACCATTTTTTAAACCACAGAATTCCAGACTGATTAAAGATTGGAATCAAACGTCTTCAAAGATGGGGACCATCACTTACTACAAACGAAGGAGATAAGCGAAACAGACAAAACTCATAGATGGACAGTACAACAAACTTAAGGGTACCTTTCATGTAAGTCCACAATTCCCAAGTTCAGGCATCAAGCGCAAAGAACAGTGAGGAGCATCCAGATAGGTTGGGGAACAGCTGCATAATGGCTTACGGAGCCCCGCCGCCCCCCGGGGACCCAGGGACAGGGAGGCTGCATCGCAATGGAAGGGAAAACAATGGAGACGAAAGCCATTGTTGCAGCCCTATATTATTTTGGAAACAGCAAATCATGCCCAGTTTGTGAAGGGAGAGTGTCACTGCACCCACTACAGCAGCCTGAACCATTATACCTGAGGATCCTCCTTCGTTTTCAATCAACCCTCTCTGCTCACGTGCTCTCGATGGGTCATACCTCAGCAGCAGATATGTGCAGGTTGAGCAAGGCTGACGCGATCGAAGAGACTGCCATGTTAGCACAGGCCGCGCGGCGCTCCCTTTTCCCCTGAAGAACAGTCCAAAGAGTCCTACACAGCATTGGAAATTACTGATTGTTTGCCCGCTGATCTCGCATATAAAACCTTCCCAAACCGCCGCATGCTTGACAAAGGCCGCAGCATGCTTCACAAAGGCACAGCACAATGCAAAACGAGTGACCTTTCCAGGGCACTCTGTCATGAAAACCAGCGTGGAGTGTATTCTGCGTGTTTTACTTGATCCCGGTCTTTCAAATATATAAGCAAGCAAGGTCAGCTTCTCATGACGACAAGTGCCAACGTTGCAACTGGGTGGACCACTTATACTTCCATGGCAGGCTTGTGATATAGGATACAGAGGAAGAAGTCACACGTAAAATCTATGTTTCCGTCGCGACCATTGGGGTGGATGGCAATAGGCCGGGAAACACACATACTGACACCGAGAGCAAGAGGCGGCCTTGCAAAGAGAGGGATTACAAAAGATACAATCGGTGATCTTTGAGCACTCTATCAAACAACCAGTCTAGTTAGGAACCGCATTTAACAGACCTGAAAGTCGTTGTTGATGTGTCGACTTTAACCAAACGTCAAGCGACTTGGACTAATTTGACGTAATTCTTTCTTTCTTCTTTCTTGGACTAATCAGCAAGTTGAACTAAATCAAGAGGAAATCCTTCAAAATTCCATGCAAGATAACTGATCCAAATACAGCGGATCTACCAGTGGGTCCTATTGCATGCCTCTGAAAGGCCACCACCGGAAGAATGATCTAGGGCGTATCGGAGCAGTTGCAATGAGCTGAAACATGAATTGCGCCCATGAACAAGGTTAGGAGTCCTTACTCAGGTCCTTGTTTTGACAGCATGGCACCCGGCAAGTGGACGAGCTGTCCCAGAATGTGACTACCACTGGATCCAGAGTGAAGTCCATCGCCCCGAGTGACTCGGGCCTACTCGTATGATTCGTTCGTATCGCCCAGGTTCCGCAGTACACAGTTACTCGACCAGGTAACCCTGACCATCCACTCATCGACCCTCAATCGTGCGGCGATAAGGCTCCTCATCTCGATCACAGGCCTCACTTACCCCGAGACGCCTACAGGCATTGCCAGTTGCGATCACTTCCGTCTGCTTAAAGAACTCAGACTCTTTAAAAGATTGCAATCATGCATTTCGTGCTGGCATCGAAGTCTTCCGTCTTTGCGGGGCGAGTTGCCCGTGTCCAGGTGAAGCCTCACAGCATTCTGCGGCCCTTGATGTCTATTTTTGTTTGTAAGACACCATCTCTGACACATTTCCGCACGATTTGCTCTTGATACTTCTCGTCTACCTTTGACGCTTCAGTTTTCTACCCTCATCACCGGGACTGGGTGTAGGGTCCTTCCCTGAACCGGAGGCTGGTGAGCCGTCCGCAGCGAGCATTTCGCGTGACGCCACGAGCTGCGACCAATGCGGAGGTGCACCGATGTCTTCATTTCCTAAATGCATTGATTGCCTTGCATTGGTTGCCGTCCGGGAGGGCATCCGGTGTCCTTGTTCGGAACCCATGTGGCTTATGAATACCGATGTGTTGGGGAGATTTCGAAAATAAGTGGACCTTCTATTTTTCAAAACGTTGACATGTGCGATATTGAAGGCTGTTAAGCTGGGAACAGGTCTCCACCGTGATTGTTTTGAAGCTCAAGGAGCTTATTCCCGACCTGAAGGAAGTGGTACGTTCTTCTGTATGGTTTTGTTCTTTTATATGTTCTTAGCCTATTGATTCGGTCAGATCTATTGATTCGCGTCAAGATCCCTATTGATAAGGTGCAGTCTATGGCCAGGAGGTAACTGTGGAGGGTTTAAGACCTGGACTTGCCTTATGAGACCGTTGAAACGACCGTAATCTGTACCACATATTATTCCTTTTAGCACTATTGCTGTTTTCCATGGGAAAGCTTTACATTGGGCTGATGGGCCAGGATATTACCCCTGACACTGAATGGAACGCACTGAACATTGACTCGTTGGACTTCGTGGAGGTTCTGCTGGAGCTGGAAAAGGAGTATGATGTCAAGCTTTCAGAAGCAAGTATGTCCCTTGCATCTTCTGCCATTTTCTTAGACAAGTGCTCCATGCATACCCCCCCCCCCCCCAACAAAAAAAAAAAAAAAAAAAAAAAAAAAAAAAAACAAGAAAATTGTACAGAAGGCCCCGTGGAATGGTGGTGGATTCCCCCCCCTTGCTACACTGAGGGGTTGGTGCATTTTTATCTTAATTTCCCAATGGTGGCGTTACGTGCCACCCCTTCTTCATCACTCCTATTTTCAGCAGAACCGTGCTGGCAGCTGTTGCCCATTGCTGACAGGTTTAAGAAGCGTCCTCGCATGTTGAAGCCTTTTTACCCCTCACTTTATTGGGGGTGTGGGAGATCTGCCCTACTTTTGTTCTGCCAATGTATCGTTTGCTTCTGCTTTTTTTATCCTAAGGAAGTATCAGAATACCATGTCTAATTCTGTACCTAGGCTGGTGCTGGCTGTGTAAGCTGTCCTTGTGAGCAATGAATTTCCTGAAAGCTTGTGAATCAGCTCGGAAGATGGAAGATGGATTTCATTAACATATTTTGCGGGACATGTTTGACCCTCCTGGTGCATGAGTGCCCTTCTCAACTATCAGAGGGATGACAGTAGCCTAATGTTCAGTATGGGATCTACCCTCCACTTAATATGACTGCATCTGTGCAGACTTTGAGGAGCTGAAGACTGTTGGGTCTGCTGCTGAGCTGATCCTAACCCAGAAGGCTGCTGCTGCCTCCTCGTGAAGTGGGAGTATGCTGCAATAATGCAGCATGGCATTTCTTCAAACGCGACTGTGTTTGAAGAATCTCTTGGCAGCATCATCTTTGTTGGAGAAGACTTTCATACGGTATGCTTGGAATGTGGCTTTCAAGTTGTAGTGTGTTTGTGCCCCACATGATGCAATAGTCATGTGGGAGTGCACCACTCGATGCTTGTGTACTGGAGGCAAGGGTTTTAACAAGGAGCACTACTGTCCTCTCTTCGAGACGGAAAACCATTAACCATTTGACACTGCATCCCGCATGATGTTAGTTGGCTTCTGGATCCTCGGGCCCAAGGAACACCACTGTAGTAGTGGACCTGTGAGTGGTCCAGGGATGGGACCTCAGGATATAGAGGATTTATCAAGGCCCTTAAAGGACCGTGCAGTTGCGCAGACATGTAAAAGGTTGTTTGTTTACACATTGCCAGTTTGCATGAGCGGCTCATGCACATGCAAGACTCAGCTTTGTCGTCGCGTTGGTTGCCAGCAGCCCGTGCGTGGATGTTCTGTTACTCTTTCTGTGAAACCACCCCCATCTGAAGAAATGCTTTTCTCCTGGCAGGACATGTTTGAGTGCTGATGTGTGAAGCATGCGGACCTGGTGAAGCGGAGGTTTGGGCATCTGGGAACTGACGTGCTTTTGTTCGTGCGACACATTACATCAGCATTTGTATGTGCATTGGGCTGGCTGTACAAGTGCTTGTTCTGAAACGCGCTATCCAAAGAGTGACACTGTTGCTTTGAAAGCTGGTGCTAGTGTCTCATGTCTTGAATCAGCAACATTGTACACGCGAGGCTCTAGCAAAGATTCTTTCATACATGAGCAACGCGCGGATAAAGTTGCGTCTCACCATGAGATTGGAAACCCACACACATATTGCAGAAGTAAGTGGAGCACACCGCGTTGCTCGGACACCCCAAGCAAGCTGCTGAAAGAATTTCTCAGCAATGCCTCTGCGTACAAAGCAATGCCTCTGCATAGAAAGCTGGCTTTATAGAGACTACTATGGACGAAACATTTAGCCGGAAAGGGCTGGGGTTCTCCCATGAAGAATGGATGCAAAGAAACATTGGAAAGAGTTCATGCTTTCAGACACGGTCTCGAAGGTTGATGCCGTACGTACAGATTTTAGTACAGGAAGCTACGCAGTTGCAACCACGAAGCAGCAATCCAGTCCTCCCGCAGGATCTGCCATACACCAATTTGCGACAAGTAGGGAACGGTATCTCACTAGTTTTGAAGTATTAAGTTAAGCATTTAGCAACTTCTGACAAAACTTCCAGCACTGTCCGGATGTGGTGGGCCTCGGTGGCGCCTCGGGACAGCGCATGGCACAAGGATCGCCTGTTGCTAGGCGATCCTTATGCGGTAAACATTGCATCGCACAATCATTGTGACTCAGAGAGTAGGAAGCCGAAGCCATGGCATGATATGACCATACTGAATCCATTCGGGCAGTGTATCGTGTATGGGAGGGGTACATGGGACGGAGGGAGAGGGAGGGAGGGATCAGGGGGGAGGAGAGAGGTCGAGGGTGGCGATCGAAATCTGTACGGGCTTGTCGTCACGGGTGACTTGAGAAGAGGAGGTTGGGCGAGAGCTTTAAACTCCCACCCCAATACTCGCGGCAATTTGCCCCCTTGGCATTAACCTTTTCCCACCCTCCCCTGCTTGACAGCCCGACTTCATGCTGAAAAACCTGGAAGGATAATGTCAAATAGTCCTCAGACATGTATGTTACCCCCCCCCCTTACCCAATACATACACTATATTCATATGTATAGAATGATACCCACAACCCCTTTTCCAATACACGTTAAAAGGGGCTGATATGTTGTTGTTAGTTCAACGGTCCCGTTTCCGTACCTGTGAATCACGGGGATCCAGTCACGCCGTACGGGAGCGTCCCGTACGGGACTCCCGTGGCCAGTACGTGGATGTTCAAAAGCGACGTTGCGCAACTGTCGATCTGTCCGGAGTGAACTGACAAAGATTAATACGGTCAAGCATCTACTGACAGGGGCAATCACCAGATTTCACATTATTCTGTCTGTATACAGCTTAAAAGCTTGTTAGAATGAGAGCACTTAATCTTACCGGGTCTGTCTGCAGTACAAGCAGCAGGGCA
>KV908562.1:208565-238110 GCA_002005505.1 Botryococcus braunii
CACGGTTGCACTGCCGATGGCTGTTTACAGGACAGAATGTTCTTGACTGAACGCTTTTGAAACGTTATGCCATTGTCTGCATGTCACAGCAAGGCACACATTGCCCTTTTTCTAAGCCCCGCTTGCTTAGGCCTATTAGCTCCAGTTCAGGCCAGTCAAAGCCCAGTCCAGTCCAGTCAGGTTAGCTCCAGTCCAGGCCAATCAAAGCCCAGTCCAGTCCAGTCAAGTTAGCTCCAGTCCAGGCCAGTCAAAGCCCAGTCCAGTCCACTCAAGTTAGCTCCAGTCCAGTCCAGGCCTATAAGCTCCAGTCCAGGCATCCTCTGGGGCCCTGGCAGATCCATCCCTTCTGAAAAAGAGTTGTGCATCCCCGTCTTGCAGCAATCCAGGAGGCCGGCTCCTGCCTGTGATCTTCGCTCCAGGCTGCTATGACGATTCCGATGAACCCAATGCACAACTCCTCTTCCAAAGGCGAGAAAGCAAGTTGAGAAGGAAGCAATGCGATGCAGAGTGACTTAAAGGAATAAGAACTTACGTGCTCATGATGATGACATGTGAGCTCAGCCCCATTGCAAGGCTCAGCTGGAATGCTGCTGCTTGTGAGCAACATCGCTGCTGGTACTCGTGCAGGCTGCGGGGTGTCGCCTTCTGAGTTGAGGTGCTAACTTGCAAATTCCCGAATGATTGCTGCTCGCACAAGTCTGCTTTGTGGTCTCTCAGCTAGAAAGAAAGAAAGAAAAGAATTACATCAATCCAGCCCAGAGGGCATGATGAGATGCAGACGAGTATTTGCTGCGTCGTCTAGGGCAGGATGCTATGGTCAGAGCAACGGGGATTTTTTGGTCCCTTTGTATCTTGAAGTGGTCCCTGCAGGCTGGACTCATGGTAGGGGCTCCATGCGGACCTGACTAGAGTATATATTCCTGTGTAGGAATACTTTTTGCCCTTAAGTGGCAGGGCCACAGTGTTGCTGGGCAATGTACGCACAGTTAATGGCTCCCAACTCCTTCCCCATGCATGGCGGCTCTTTCTGTCACTGGCTGTGGGGCGGGTTCGCTGGCAATAAATTGGGGCTTGGTTTGACGTTGCATTTGGTTTCCAAGATTTGTTGGGTTACTTGCTGAGTGTACGGTGACGGAGCATTTGTGTGGGGTCCTTACTAACGTAGCTTGCAAAGGCATACGACTGGCCTTTGTGAGCGTGAATGCGTCTTATTAGATCCTCGACGAGTCTTGCCAGTTCTTTTTTCAAGCATGTCCTGTTGGAAAATGATGTCTGATGTGTAAGAATCGTATGTGTATTCTGAGAGGGAATACCTGTGGCATGCGGTAATGCGAGACACGTAGCTGCATCCAGTCCTGCACACCCAAATGTTATTTAAACATAACAGTGTATTGCTTGTAGGGGTACACAAGCGTACATGCCCATTTATGAATGCATTTAATCCAGATATTTGCTTGTAGGGACATATATGTATACACATACCCTGAGTGGTCGGCGTTTATGGCACGTTCATCACAGCCCAGTTGTGGGGTCATAAATGTGGAGAGTTGTGGGGTCTGGGGTAGGTGTACCAGTTGCCTTTGTAGTCTGTAGAGGCCCTCCAGGATTGAGGTAGCTGAGTGCGTCTCACAGGATTATCAGCCAGGAAACAACTTCAAAGCCTTGGAGGAGTTTCGTCTCAATGAGTCTCCTGTAAGGGTAGCAATTACCTACCATCTTGACAAATGTATGTTTAAATGGCACCGTTGTGATAAAAGACGACGCTTGTTTCACCCAATTCCCGAGTCTGATTCTCTTAGGAGGCTACGTAGTGTACATGCAAATGTTTTCCACCTGCGGTTGATGATATATTTGGAGAACAGCCGTTCACGTGTTGATTACCAGAGAGGCTTTTGCCCAATTAGGCAGTAGTCCCACCCCTGTTGGTTACAGCCCCGCGCTTTCCACTCACACCCGCCACCAAGCGTGGCGGTTGTGCGGGCCACATTGAATAGTTTGCAAATGAACTACAGTCAGGAATGCATGGGCTTCCTCACATTGACTACCCGTGCACCGCTAGTTTGATGTGCAAAATCTCGTAGAGAGGGCAATGGGCGTAACTCCACTTTTCACATTCACTGTCAGGCTGTCAGGGGCGCTCGTTAGCGGTATCCATGCAAATTTTTTGGTCTCGTATTGCATCTTGCATGTCTTCATAAAGCCACGACTGGTGAGACTGGTGGGATATCAGAGCTGCCAGTTGATATGTGGCTGCCAGTTGATATGAAGCTGCACAGCTCGGGTGCATGCCTGTCTGAAATGATGCCATGCCTCGATGCCACGCCCCAACATAGTGCTGACTGCTGCCTGAAACGATGCCGTACTGCCTGAACTGATACCGTACTGCCTGAAACGATGCCAGGCCTCCTCTTCCATACTTGTGGGGCGGGCATCCCCTTCAAAAGCTTTCTTCACAGAATTCTTGAATGCTTTTTTCACCTTATGGAAGCTTCATCCTGCATAGCCTGCATGTCGTACCGTAGCACGGGGTTGTTGCTAGGGCAACAGCTCTTTTGAAACTTTTGAGCTCGCACAATGACTGACAAAAGACCCCCAAGATCCCTCTCGAAGTCACCTCCACGATGCAGTCTACAATCCCGCTGTTGCATGCATGAGTACAAACGCACGAGGGGATGATTAGTATTTGTGCGGGTGGCCCCGTCCGGTCTATTGCAGACTTGCAGGTGATGAGTGTGGACAGAATGCATACAGCAAGAATGCAAAGTGTTGTCCCCAGAACAAGCATATCCACCTTTTTTGCAATTGCTTGAAGTATGCATGGTATCCAACTCTGAAGCATAGAAGCAAAGAAGGACCTTCACTTTGAATGTCCCTTTCTATTGAAAGGTATCCTTGTTTTTGTTAGAAAGGAAGAAGGAAGTGTGGGGCATGAAATAGGGCTTGAAACTTCATGACATATTTCACTTTTACTTTTAAACGTTTGTGGAGGTTTTGAGCACACCCCAGGGGCACGTACCTGGAAACTTTCACAATACAAGAAAAGTGAAATAGATCAAACATGGGACCTCTTTGCTGTGAATGTCAAATCAGCATGACCTTGGTTCTAACAGGAAAGGGACTTGGCTCGGGCCACCCGGGGGCAAGTTGTAAAGGTACTTCGACAATAGGGAAGAAAGAAAGAATTACATCAATCCAGCCCAGAGGGCATGATGAGATGCAGACGGATAAAACCACGGTATGTGAGAACCCTGTTGGAATAATACTATGCTACACAATACACGGATAACAATACTAATAACTGGATAATGGAGAATGGCCAAGTCTGTCATGGCCAAGTCTCAATAGGAAGCCTTCAGCAAAAAGGTAGATGGGAATAGGGAAGCCTTTCCAGGGGACCCGGAAGGAACGAAGGACGGAATATCGGGCTGATCTGGCCGCACATGTAGGTGATCTCTTCAGAAGTGGTACCATGGGTACCGCACACGGTAGCCACGAGGTACGACAGTTCCGTGCGGGCGGGGAAGTTTGGGGTGTAGACCCATTCACTAACCGAGGTTGGACTTATTTTGTTTTCTCCGGCAGAATATCCTGAAGCAGTGTAATGGTGAACTGAACCACTGGGCAGTCAGTGGCTAAAATTTGGTGTTTGACCCACTGCTTCTCCCGAACGAGTCCTCGGCACACGGGTCATGCTGGAATTGAAGACGACACGGCGATGCCTTTGAAATTCATTTTAGAATAATAAAATACGATGGCTAGACATATTGGGAAACCTGTGCGTAAGAGCCACCCTTGGAGTGGGATCAGGGATTGGGGATCGTTTAAAAACGTTGCTGAATGGTCACGGCGTTTGGACAATGCCCAAGATCTGGAGACAGCGAAGCTTGTAGCATTAGCTCTCTTGGCTTTTGAAGCAATACTTTGCTTGCTTATCGTGAAAAAAGTGCCATGTAAGGCCCCGTGAAGCTCCGTCTGCTCTGCATGCTCTTACAGATTGCAATGCCAGCGAGCTAGCATAAAGTCGTGCAATAATCTTCTATGATAGTATGATAAATTTCTTCCGTGCAGATACGGAAATTGATTGGACTGCCTACATGGAACAAGTTCAGGGCTTCATGAAGGTCTTTCCCATCTGTCATCATTATTGGACTTGCTCCCGCTCATTGCTCAGCCAATTTGCCTGAATGTGACATAAACATGACTCTGGGTCATCAGGGAGAGAGAGATTACAAAGAGCTTCGAGGAGGCACAGGGCCCCTAGTGTACCCTGCTGGATTTCTGTACGTCTACAGCATTTTCTACCACATTTCAAACGGCGAAATACTCCCAGCCCAAGTAATCTTTGTAGTCCTCTACATGCTCAATCTGGCCCTGGTGTTGTGGATTTACATACAAGCCAAGGTAAGCACATCCACAGTTTCAAGCCCCACTGCTGAGCCTCGCAGGACATCATTTCATCATCTTAGTACAACATACTATTCTTTCCTTTCTGTGGGTAATGTTTGCAGGTAATGTGGTTATGTCAACCAGTTCGTCTCCTGACCCACTCTTGGCGATGCAGGCAGTTCCCCCATGGGCGCTCATTCTCCTTGCCTTGTCAAAGCGGGTCCACTCCATTTACATGCTGCGGCTATTCAATGATGGTGTTGCCATGTTCATTGCATACGGAGCGACAGCTATGATGCTGAAAGAGCACTGGGTCTTTGCAATCGTCAGCTTCTCGCTCGCAGTCTCGGTCAAAATGAACATACTTTTGATGGCACCACCAGTCTTGGTTATACTCTTAAAGGTGTGTGTCCATACGACCGGAGTTCACGCAATGGTGTACTCTGCTTTCGCATTTCTTAATCTGGCCCTGTGTGGCACGCCCAGGTGGCAACCTTTCAGCAAATAATCGTGGGATCAGTAGGGGGTGTCTTGCTACAACTGCTCCTCGGGCTGCCCTTCTTGATGCAGCATCCTGCTAGCTACCTGTCCAGGGCCTTCGAGCTGTCCAGGATTTTCACACATCGCTGGACGGTGAACCTGAAGTTTCTGCCCGAATCCGCGTTCCAGTCCAAGTACCTCGCCGTCTTTCTTCTTTCGGCGCATCTGCTGCTGCTGTACCTGTTTGCATCATGCAGGTGAAGTTTCTCCTTTCTTGTGCTTGGGTGCGTTGGGTGTACATGACTGGTTCGCACTGGGAACGCCCCCGAGGTCAAATTCAGCGCAAATTTCTTCCTTTCCAGTCGGGACAGTCCCGATCGTGGCAGATTTCGGACTGAAATGTGATCTCGCGGGAGTTCCCATTCACACATCCAGTATGAATTGGTTTCGGCTGCGAATGAGATCCTTTGGAATGTGTTGATGGTGGGTAGGTGGAACTGCGGGGCTGGGACACGTGTGGGTACAGCTCTGACATTGATTTGCTGCGCAGGTGGTGCAAGACCGAAGGAGGTTTGATCAAGGTAATTGAAGGGACCTGGCAGAGGTCCACTGCTATCAAGAAGAAGATTACAGTGCGACACGTGAGAGCAGAGCACCTGTTGCTGGTTCTGTTCACAGGGAACTTCATTGGTATCGTTTGTGCACGGACTCTTCACTTCCAGTTTTATTCCTGGTAAGCTTAATTCCTGATCAGGTCAAGCCCTCAAGATTCAATCGAATGTTCTTCAAGTGGTGCCAAGATGCTTACTCTTTTTCTCCCGGAGGGGGGCGTGGGGTGGTAAAGGGGTTGAGGGCTGTGACTAATCCCATGACGGCTGTTTGTATCCATGTTATCTTGTGGCACCATGGTCATGATAAAACAGTGTGATCACGAAAGCTGTCAAGGGCATGATACCACCCTATCAATGAAGGTGCCGCTGAAATATAATGACCGAGAATTTTTGCTTGCTTCTTTCGGTATAAACACAACTACAAAGAATATCAACTCTGGTTCTGTATCAGGTGTTCTTAGTATTACTAAACAAAAGTCAAGCTTCCTGTTTTTTGGGGCCATATTTTCTAATGTACTCATGCTGCAGGTATTTCCACATGATACCCTTTCTGTTGTGGCAAGTGGACGTGCATCCCATCCTCCGGCTGGCCCTTTGGGTGGGCATCGAGCTAGTATGGAACATATATCCAACAACTGCGACATCATCCCTTTTTCTTCTGGCGCTTCATTTGGGGATCTTGAGCGGTCTATGGTTCCGGCCAAAGCCTGCACAAGTCTACGAGAAGATGCCTGCCCGGTCTGGGAAGAAGTGATCTGAGGGGTAGGTTGCAGAAGCTTGTCTGGGAAGAAGTGATCTGATGGGTACATTCAAGTGTACAAAGGAGGGGTGTTATTTCTGTGGGGCACCATCTGGGTTACCTCGGAAAAGTTGCAAACTCACAAGAGTGTCAATACCCTGTGCAGTGCGACAGGTCTAACGACTCGTCAGGAGCCGTGTTGCGAAAGCGCACAACCCTGCTTCGTGAAAGAGATAGCTAAGGTTGCATTGCCAAAGGTTTCTGATGGTGGTACAAGGTGGTATCAGCGATGGTATCAGCAGCATAAGCCCTAGCTACTTGAGGACTGTAGTGTGTCATTGTAATCCTGCAGTCGGGATGAAGGTCAAATGTGTTCAAACCGTGGTTGATTGTTTTAATCGTTGGGATCTCGATAGGTCTCAGTTGTGTCGCTTCTCCAACCGACAATGTGGCAAGTGCATAGGAGGAGCGGAGAGAGGGAACGCCTGCTGGCCGCAAGGGGCAAGAATGGGTTGATCGTTGGAATTACCCACTTCTCAGTTAACTTGTGTTTTTGGAAGTATTGTTCGCTTTCAAGGAGGGGTAGTGTGCGGCTCCATTTGTACATACGTTTACAGGTCAAAAAGTGAAAAACTGAAGTGTATACATTTGTAGTACAGTGTATTGGTAGCATGCTGTTCAACACGCGTCTAATAACGCTTACAAATACTCCGGTGTTGCTTCACTCTTTATTCTTAATACTCCGGTGTACTTGTTGGCCGCCTTACAGGTGCCCACCATCGCCACAGAGGGCGCACTCTTTTTTTTTGGATCGCGGCGCTCAGGTCACCTTCTGGAAAGCACCGTGATAGATATATCACGGCGCTCAGGTCACCTTCTGGAAAGCACCGTGATAGATATATCACGGCGCTCAGGTCACCTTATGGAAAGCACCGTGATAGATATATCACGGCGCTCAGGTCACCTTTTGGAAAGCACCGTGATGGATATATCACGGCGCTCAGGTCACCTGGAAACCACCGTGATAGATATATCTGTGCCTTTATGGAGTGTCGAGGGTTCCAGACAAGGGCTGCGCCTTTGAAGCTGTATGCAGTACATAAACCCTATTCCTCTGCACTACGTAAAATCCTCACAACGCAACCGACTCTTCTCCGGGGGTTCCTGTTTCCGCCTATTTGATAGTGAAGGAGTAACTGAATTGGTTTCTTGATATACATTTGCGGTGCATAGTAATGTTAACCATGTTTCTCCTGAGATTTAGCCTGTTTTTGATTTAGCAGTGCTACTGGGAACTCCCGCGAGATCACATTTCAGCCCAAATCTGCCACGATCGGGACTGTCCCGAGCTGAAAGTGAGAAAATTTGAGCTGAAAATCGACACAAATTTGAGCTCGCGGGGGTTCGCAGTGCTACTAGCACCGAGCTTGAAAGTGGGTGGAAATTCTCTACAAGGACTCGGGCCATCGAATCGGGTCACCCGACTTGGGGTGCCACTAGAGAAAAGCGTAAAGCGTGAAGTGTGCATGACCCGGCACACGCGGAGAGATTATGTAAAAACCACAAATCTTCCCCGTCCCCCCGGTCCCCGCGGTCCCCCCATACTTACACGAGGCTTCTCTTCCTCCACCCAGCATAAGCAAGCCCGTGAGGAACAGCACGGCCAGGCACATTTGCTTTCAATCGATCCCTGGTGGCTTACTGGCTACCCCAACAACCTGGTGGAATACAATACGAGAGTCCGTGATAGTCGCAATGTAGTGTTCTGGGTATGAAGGGGTACACGAGTTAGGTTGCTGTGAGACAATAAATTCATCATTAAACTATGTTAGTAGGTGAGTGCGCGAGTACAGTATTTCAAACTGCGATCTTCTTTTTCCTAGTACAATATTTTGAACTGTGATTGGGACATGTGGCATCAACCGTATCTGTGTCTTTAGATTTGGTTGGGATTCAACAATATATAGAGTACAGCCTATCCTAACCGCACACCATAAATCCGGCATGGTTAGGATTTCTCATCTGTGTAGGGCTGAATCTTCGGATACAGCTCCAGCTATTCGGGGTACCCATCGGAAATTTCTGGAGCAGCGCTGTGCCCCCCCCCCCCCCCCCCCCCCAAAAAAAAACAACAAACATAAAACCTTCCGTCACGGTGGGGCCCCCCGTGTGTCAGCCTTCGGGAGGGTAGGGAGTAAATGGAAATTATTAATTTCCTTGATGAAAAGCCTAATTAGGCTGAATATCTCGGAAGGACAGTCACGTGAACCGGCCTTTCTGCCCGTACGCCGTCGGTAACGGGGCTTCGACCAAGCCGCTTGGTACGTGAACGACGGCCATATAGATGCGCTGAGACAACAATTCCTTACGAAAACACTGCTATCAACTTTGGGAGGCACGCTGTTAGGCACCTTTCATACGTTCAGAAGACTAAAGCCTCTTTGGATTCACTTGATGTGCTGTGTTTGAGTACCTCCTGTCCGGCAGATTTAAGGAGTGCTTCACGAGGCCCCATCTTACACCTCGTGGCAGGGGTGCGTCAGTGTTCAGCGTTCAAACACTAAAGCTCTATTGGCCCAGGCCATTGGCCCTGTTATTTGGAAGCGTTGATTATTGTTTACGATATACTCGGGTCGCGTTGACTTGCTACGAATGGTGCGAGACCCACAGATTTCGTCACTAACCCCTTACAGATAACCTGTGTTTGCAAGTTTAGAAATTTTCTCTTTCATTGGCATTCGTTGTAATGACCATCGGGATGCTGTGTGATTCCAGAGTATATGGTTGCAACCCCCGTGACACTCGCTGTGACGATAGGTTGTGCTTCAACTGCTTTTTGATGGGCTGGTTGAAGGAGCTAGAGAGCTCATATTTGCACGTTGCTGAAGCATCTGAGTTCATATGACTCACGGATGTCGCCGTGGACGAGGGATGCAGGAGTGGGACGGGCATGAGTGGTGCATTAAAGAAGTTTTGTCAAGCAGCAAAGATGTTAATAGTAAAATTTCTCTGGATGCTGCGGTAGCTGGGTCACCGCACAGCACATCAACGTCGGGTACGTGTCGTCATAGACGACCGCCGTAGGCGTCATTCTTGAAGTATGATAAGATCCTCAAAACATTAGGCAAAATGGTCGTCTGGTGTACGGAAGGCTGCGCCAATTTGACCTTTAGTTTGTTGGGAATGGATTTTGACAAGATAAGCCGTCTGCCGGCATCCTACCAGAGTTGGCGTCAATCCGTCAACGCCTTTTCTGGCAATTTCACTTCTCATTTTGCATTCAAGAAGGGGACAAGGGTGTGGCGATGTGGAACTCTTCAACTGGGAGGAGAGTTATATTGCGTTGTACTCGTGTAGGAGTTCAAGGCACAAAACCGCAGGAGTTCCCCTCAGTTGATGTCCCCATGCAGCATGCCCGAGCTTCCTTCTGGGCTTTCTCACTGCTCAATAGTTGAGAACTAGTGCTCCTAAGGGCCAATGTGATCATTTGCCAATCTGACATGTTACTTGTGTTTGACACAGTTGAATTCCAAATCTGCCCATCTTATCCAGACTCTTCAGAAGCTACAGCGGGAGTTTCAGGGGACATGGCACAGGTGACATCCTGATCTCAGAATATAATCAATGTTAATATTGATTATTGGAGGGTCGACAATTGTTGGGCTGTGAATCCTGAGGCCCAGAGCATACTACCAGTCGTGCCTGCCTGTCGGATCCTCCCTCGCTTCTGTTCCCCTGCCCTGTCCCTTATCTCCCTCCTCCCTCCCTGGCTTCTGCTCACTCGCCTCCCTCTCTCTCCTTCCAGCTTCCCCTCGTCTCACAAATTACAGGCCACCGCCCTGGTTGACCTCACAGAAACATGGTTTTCCTAGCGCATTATGTTTGCCTCCCCCTCCCTCTTGCGGACGTGAAGCTTCTGTTTGGCATTTTCCCGAAGGGGTTTGTCTGGCTGGTAACAGGGTCTGTCAGAAATTTATCCTACAGCAGATGCTAAACTTGGCATACATGAAACTCACAAGAAGGGCAAAAAGAGAGCCCGGATTGGTCGTGGCTTCGACGGAAAGCCGCTTAAGAAGCCAGCTTCGCTGGCAAAGAAGCAGCTGGGCAATAGCACACCGACTACCAAGGTTTCTCTAAAGGTTGGAAAGCAGGCAGGACTGGCAACTGCCACGGCTACTCCTGGAGAGGGATCCGACACATCAAGTCGAGCCAACAGGCGAAAGCCAAATCGAGTCAGTGTAGTCAGGTCCAGTTTTTAGCTGCCAAGATAGTCTTATTTTTCGGCCAAATTGCAGTAAGAGGCCTACGGCCCACAAGACCACAAGTTTTCTTTGTAGAAGCTTCTGTGTGCTATCAATCTTGTTTTGCATGAAGCATCTTCCCACCCTAAGTATGTAGCTTTGTGACGAAGGGTGCATTCAATTGGGAGGAGATTATCTCCCAGGGAATGCTGTAGTTTCGCCTCTTTGGCCTATATTTATTTGCAGGCCCCTGGATGTGCACATCTGTAAAATGGGCTTAAGTTCTTGGTGCTTAAGTGCTTGGTTGCTTGGTGGCTTGATATTGTTCATGTAAAAGGTGCCCAAATGTCTGCGATCATGGTCAGGAGTCTTCCAGGTCCCCTGCTCAGCTCTCGACGCAGCAGAAGTTTGAAACAAACGTTTTGAGATTTTCCAAGCTGTGGCGATGGTGGACAAAGTTAATGTGTGTGATAATGAGGGCGCATGCAAGGAGTGGTTGCTGAAGTATGACGGCTTGGTTATGTGCCAACTTAATATTGGAATTTGGCGATGGGGTGGTAAGTCCTTTGTATTGCTCTTGGTCCCTTACGCACAAGGCAAGTCCTTGAATCAGGTACTTGCCTCCACTGGCTACATCCAGCCTCATTGTGGGCCCGAGACTTGTTACGCATGCTCATCAGTTTGCCATTTCTGTTTGGAATTGTTGGACACAACATTATTGCAGTTTCATCTGCTTTGTGTATGTGTGTGTGCGTGCGGGATTTTTTTTCTTGGAAAGGGGAGGGGGGGGAGGGGGCAATGCCATCTGTGCCACCTTAATCGCAAGGGTTACTTCTGGCAAGAACTTTTTGCGGGCACAGGGCGCCCGGAATGCAAAGCAGCTACACTTCTCGGCTTGTTGGTTGTGGTAGTACCGATACTGAGAGCCTTGGGAATCACCGCGGCAGTGCTTTACGCATGTGCCAGCTCTTAGTTGTTAGGTCTGCACTATGGTTGGCAGGAGAAGGCTGCTATTATTTTTTGTGCCCACAGAAGTGGGTGCTTGTTTATTCATGAGCCTGTGGATGGCCACGAGCATGGTCCAGCTGGACGAAGTGACGCACTAGGCCTGAAAAATGTCGAGGCCCTGTTTATGTTTGGCACTCAACCTCAAGGTCATTGGCCAGATTCTATCACAGAGCGTATCAGAACCAGAGCAGATGTTGTACAGGAACGAACTTTTCACTAGGAGCCCAAATGGGCATAGGGGATTTACAGGTTAAGACACCAATGTAAGTCAAAAGTGCGATGGTATACTGGCTCCCACTTAGTTCGAGTCAAAGACTCGCCAAGATGCAAGTTCGTTACAAGGTCTCGTCTTCATCACGTGCACTACCTCAGTCAACACCAAACCTCTTCGAGACACCTGACATACTTCGAGTGTGTACTCGTCGAGTCCACGGCACCACCATCGGCGCCGTAGGATGGAAGTTCCCAGCTCTTGATTGGCTATGCTGGCCAGCGCATCCATCCCCAATCTCTCCCTCGCTGCCCCTCCCCCTCTCCGTCCCCCCCCCCTTGTGCTCTCTCTCTCTCTCTCTCTCTCTCTCTCTCTCTCTCTCTCTCTCTCTCTCTCTCTCTCTCTCTCTCTCTCTCTCTCTCTCCCTCTCTCTCTCTCTCCCCCCCCCTCTCTTTCTTCCTATGACTCTCCACCCCATCCCTCTCCCTCGCCATCCCCCTACACACACACACACACACACACACACACACACACACACACACACACACACACACACACGTGCAAGCACGCACAGCATAGGATCCTTGAGTTAAGAACACGATGCAGTTAGCAAATTTCAGGTGAGACTTTGATGCAGTAACACGTGTGCCATAAGCGAATGGCGCCAATCTAGAAATCTTTACCAATGCTGTGCTTGAGACCATTTGCCCTAAGTGTATGCAGCTTACTTAGGCAAAGATCTTTTCATGGAGATGTGCAGGACATAAATTGGTGGTGGACTACTCCACACTTAGAATTGTCGCTATTGCTGAATCGGTCTCTTGGGCTACACTTGCACTCGCTATCAGAATTCCCGCAACGGTGTGTTTAATCATGTCTGGACTGCTTCAGCAGCTGCCCTTAGATACACAGGACGCCCCTGTGGATATTCACCTCTCTGGACGAGTGGTGTGGCTGATTGACCTTCTCCTACGATATGGAGACATGGGGAGCTGGCAAAACAGAGTCTCCTTGTGTTACTATCACTATTCATGTCTGATCCTCACTATAGAGTCTATAGTGTCTCCGTGTGATACTATTCATGTCTGATCCCCAATACAGATATACAGATAGAGTCTCTAAAGTCTCGTTGTGTAACTATTCATCTCTGATCCGGTGTGTACCCTTCAATGATTCCACAATTTTGTAAGGATGGGCCTCCCCTCCCCGTCTTGTTCACTTGATAAAATGTTTATCCAGTGAACAAGACGGGGAGGGGAGGCCCATCCTTACCAAAGCGAGACCAAGGCGAATTCTGAAAAGGTACACTGCCTTGTCCTTTCCCCCTCCCACAACAGAAGGAAAGAGGAAGGGCTCCTTATTGCTGATGCTTCTGCTCAACTCACAACACTTGTTTCACTTCAAAGTATCTGATAAGACCTTGCACTTCCGTCGACTTTCAAAGTTCAGCTCAGGCCCAGAAGGTTGACACTAAATATCGTTTGCTGTTATGAATATTATTCTTATCTACTTCCAATATTTCCGCAAACATTCAGACGTCTGTTCGAGACCAAAATTTGACTGGACTGAAAATTTCGTGTACTTCACAAACTACTGCCCACCACAAAACAGCAGGGGAATCAGACAGCGCATTCAAGCTGAGGGCCGATGCTGCTGCTCATCGACCTGTCGCCGTCAGCGGCTTTCTCTGCTCATTCCTCCTCATGTACCCTGCAGATGAAGTGCGTCTTTTGAGGGCAGTAAGCCTCGTGAATCTGAGATCCTGCTGCAGTCACCCCAAAGAATGATTGACTGTGTTGACAAAGTTATCCAGCCAATGGAAAATTTATTTGCTACTAGGTCCAGAGGACAGTGAGAGAAGTACGAGCTTTCTCAGGGCAGAAATCCAATCACGTATTTCAGATTCACAGAGTGGCACAATCCTTTGATAGTATACCTGAGAACAACATGTTTCCAGTGGAAACACCATGTTTCCAGTGGAAACACCATGTTTCCAGTGGAAACACCATGTTTCCAGTGGAAACACCATGTTTCCAGTGGAAACACCATGTTTCCAGTGGAAACACCATGTTTCCAGTGGAAACACCATGTTTCCAGTGGAAACACCATGTTTCCAGTGGAAACACCATGTTTCCAGTGGAAACACCATGTTTCCAGTGGAAACACCATGTTTCCAGTGGAAACACCATGTTTCCAGTGGAAACACCATGTTTCCACTGTCATCATTTGGTTTAGTGAGTTATGCTGATTTGTCTCCGACACTAACTGGTATGTAGCAACGGGCCCGGGGGCGGGGGCGTCATCCTGTTGGACGAAGAAGCTCGCAAGCAACAAAAATGTACACTGCAGTACAGCTGTCAGACCAACAGTCAGTGTGGAGAAAGGACCTCATGAGGTAGGGCAGGCAACGGAAATTTGAACATCAGGCGGACCTGTCCAGGACATTTACCTTACGAAGAGGGGCAGAAGGTGACACGATAGTTTGGACTCGACTTGCTGCTGCACGTGAATGTTGATGTCTGGTCGTCGTAAGCGTAAGAGTACGCAAGAGGACAAGCCTGTTTAAAAAGCCGGGAATAGCTCGTTGGGGGACATGTTTGTGGTGTAAGCCCCCCACAGCAGTACTGCGATGTGTGAAAAGCCGTACAAGCAGATTTGCAGGCCATGACTGCTCCATTGTTCTTAATCTGTAGCTCGGCAGGGCACAGCTTGTTGATATCTGTAGGGCAGCTAGCCTTGGTGCAGGAGTAGGGAGATTGGGGGGTGATACTGCCCTCCGGCGCCAATGATATTGGTATGTTGAACCCATCAACATTGCTGCAAGCTCAAAATCCCTCTTTCAGTGGTGAGCACTGGCTGGGCAAGCAAGGCCCCGATGAAGAAGGCCTACCCCACAGCTGTCCCCATTGGAACTCCCCAACCTCTTTTCTGGAAATTCCTGTCAAAGCGCACACTTCCGCACAAGAGAGAACCGGGGGGGGGGGGGCGAGCGAGCGCAGAGAGCGTGGAACTGTGAAAAAAAGAGTGGAACAAAAATGGAAATCCCACGAGAAAGAGGGGGGGACAGAGAGAGAGAGAGAGAGAGAGAGAGAGAGAGAGAGAGAGAGAGAGAGAGAGAGAGAGAGAGAGAGAGAGAGAGAGAGAGAGAGAGAGAGAGAGCAAGAACATGCATGTGGCCCTGAGTGCGTTCCTCTCCATACTATCACACATGCGCGGGCGCGTGCCCACACACACGCACGCACGCATGCGCGCACCCGTGCACACACACAGACACACACACACACACACACACACACACACACACACACACACACACACACACATACACGCACGCGAGCACACATGCACAAAGGCACGCACACAGTCACACACACACACACACACACACACACACACACAGAGAGAGAGAGGGGGGGGGGGAGAGAGAGAGAGAGAGAGAGAGAGAGAGAGAGAGAGAGAGAGAGAGAGAGAGAGAGAGAGAGAGAGAGAGAGAGAGAGAGAGAGAGAGAGAGACAGAGGCCGACAGGCAGAGGGAGTCAGGGAACGCAAGAACGGGGACTGGCGCGGGAGGAACCGGAGGAGCAAAGGGGTAGAAGACAATCTTATATCCTGATTTAAGTTGTGCTAGAGTTGCATTGCAGCAGAAGGGATCTGCAGGGATTGAAGCATGGGCTGCCACCTTATGTCATAGAAATCCAATGCGAGGCTAGCGTCTGCAATGTGAACACATCGAGGGCTCAGCCACAACTCATGAAGGCAGGAGCTGGATTTCTTTCTATTCATGTAGCACACAACAAGAGCAGCCCCCCCCCCCCAAAAAAAAAATAGACACACGCACATCACACAGATACACGCACAAAGGTTGGGATACGCTTTCACATTCCAACTAACAATCGAGGGGGAGAGTGAACCGGCTAGATCTACCGCACTTCAAATCAATAGGAGCAGGCAAAGCGGTGGGTGTTTGGGTCCCCAGTTTGCAAGTGCTTACCGGGTTTTGCCAGAGTGAACTCTGCAAGTGTTGCCGGATCATTTGTCAAGCATACCAGGTTGCCGTTGACTTTGGTGCATCTGCAGGCATACTATTGCAGCTTAGTTCCCCCTTGCATCGCCATACCCTAGGGTTTGCAGAAACACCCGGGTACTCCCAACAAGCCCGCTCATCAGGCCGGCTCGACCTTTCATATGCCCGGCATGGGGGGGGTGCTTTCTACATAAATCATTCCCTTCCGAATCACAACAAGGCCAGAAGGGGAAACATTGGACATTAATCTTTTCGAGATTAATGTCCAAGAGAGGGTGATGTCTGAGCCAACAGGGCCAATTTGGACCTTGTAAACCTTCTCTTCTACTTCTCCTTCTCTTCAGACAACTCACCTTTGAGTATGAAGGGGTTGCTCCGTCCGTCTCTGAACAACTCACCGCTGCATGCATGGCAGCTTGGAGTAAACAAACAGGCACACACATTTGTTCCAGAACCCATCATTATGTGCAGGAAGAAGCAATATAGGGTGCAAAGGGCATTACCACATAAATCATGTGTGGATCTAGTTGTGCCGCACTGTACCGCAGGACGTGAGACCGCGTCAGCAGTCAGAGATGCATTGATTGGGATGGCAGTGTTGAGGTACCAGATACCGAGGCTAGACCAAAGAGGGAATCGTGACAGAACAACATAAAATTCTTAAGTAAGAAACAACACAGGTCGGAGACAGGTAGGCATGGCCAAAGAGCACTAGCCCACTGGAGGAGTGTAACAAACATTATTGAGAACACCATATACTGCGTGTTCCCTGGACGAATATAGACAGCAGAATATGCGTGTTAAACTTAATGCACAGAGGTGCTAAAGCAAAACTCACAGGGCAATCAGACTGGGAAAGCAAAAAGAGAGAAATTTGCAGAATGCAACATCCCCCCCGGCACGGGGGGACAGAAAGGTTTGAGCAGCTGCAGGAAACTTTAGCCTGCTTTGAATAGAAAAACGGCAGATGCAATAAGAGCATGAAGTTGGGATGTGCAAAGATAAGAATGTACACTTAATCTGAGCGGGCGAAGTTACAATAGAAACGGCCATCCAGGAGGAGCAGACGGGGGAATAGCAGAGCCCATCAGAAGTTGTGAGGCATAAGTACTTGGATTAGACACAGTTCAAGCAATGAGAGTCAGCAGCGGGTACAGCCCAGATCCTAGCAATTGGGAGTAGGTCTGGATAATTTGCAGCGTGTCATCCGGAGAGCTGCGGTACACCAGACGCAAGCAGGCAGCATGCTTAAGCAGCGGGAAGAACACATCAAGGGACCACGAAGAGATGGTGTGAAAATCTAGCCCAATTCATTTCTTTTGGATCCATTTCTTATTCTTTCCCTTGTTTCTGACTCTCACATGATTTAAGTGGGTCTTGGGCAAACAGGCATACCCCGTCCTTCCCCACCATCGGCCACTTAATGGAACAGGGGTTGAAATTGTCATGGCCTGCCCAGGGTTGAGCTGGTAGTTGTTGTTACTGCTTTGGGTGTAGCTGCTGGCGGGCCACACCGTGTATGTGCAGCTGTTCACGATTGTGAACTTGCGGGTCATGCCACCTGTACCACACAATCCCTTCAATTCAGAAGCTGCCGCCAAAGTTCAACGTTCTGCAAGGAGCTACACAAAGTTCAATGTTCTGAAAGTGGAAGATACAAGACCCGTCATGAAGCCATCGCAGCAAAGCAGACTGCTTTCATTGTCACTCTCCACATTCCTAGAGCAGGGCAGGCCCAGGTTTCTTTTCACGCATTCTATTTGCTTTCCAGACTCTTGACTCCAGACTTAAATGCAGTTACTGCAGCAACTTTTGGTGGCTTCAGAATCACAGCTGCCTGTTCTGGTGCTTAATGCGGGTTGGTGTGTTGTGAAGGTGTGCCAGAAAAAATGTCTGCGTGGCATGCTGGAACATCCAGAGGAGCCCCACATTGGAGATCCTTGCACCTTCCCATCTCAAGGATGGAGCTTGCTTGTGCAAAGGGACTTTTCCATTCTCAAGGAGGCAGCTGTATAAGCCTCACTCCGTCGTCCCCCTTCTGCATGCATTGCTTACATTGCAAGACTCACAAGGGAACACTTGTGTATTTCCGCACGCAGGAATCTCAGCGGGCTGGGCTGGTGGCATGTGCCTGCCATCCCGTTAAAGCACAACCACTCCGTAGCTAACTAACTGGATCCCACCATTGTCCACACCGACGAACACACACACACACACACACACACACACACACACACACACACACACACACACACACACACACACACACACACACACACACACACACACACACACACACACCAAAAAGGGCTTGAACAACAACAAACCAAACAAACCGCAGCAATACCAGCAACAAATTATATTACAGTATACTACGGTATATTGTAAGGAAGGAGATGCTCTCCGGCATGCAGATCACCGCCAGATGTCAAGGCTGTAGAGACTGAACAATAAGCCGTGCCCACTGAAACATCAGCCCAGACAAATTCTTTTGCGGCTAAACAAGCTGCTGGCATGGGGCCCCTACTCACCAGGAGGGGCAGGTGTTGGTGTTGGAGATGGACTTGGCCTTGGCGTTGGCGGGGGTGTGCCAGGCGGTGGGAATTTATTATTTGGACACACAAACCCAGCTTCCTGACCAGGCACCAGCTGGTTGCCATTAATACAGCGGTACTGGCTGGGGGAATAGCAGGCTGGTGGATTCACTGTGTTGTAGCACACGCACAGTTTGGCGGGGCAGGGCGATGGGGTGGGCGCCGGCGTAGGGGTAGGGGTGGGTGGTGGGGATTTGCTGCTCGGGCAGACAAGCCCGGATTCTTGACCAGGCACCAGCTGGTTGCCATTAATACAGCGGTACTGGCTGGGAGAATAGCAGGCTGGTGGATTCACTGTGTTGTAGCACACACAGAGGTTGGAGGGGCAGGGCGATGGGGTGGGCGCTGGCGTGGGGATAGGGGTGGGTGGTGGGGATTTGGTACTGGGGCAGACAAGCCCAGGTTCCTGACCAGGCACCAGTTGATTGCCATTAATACAGCGATACTGGCTGGGCGAGTAGCAGGCTGGTGGGTTCAGGGTGTTGTAACATGTACATAAACTGGTGGGGCATGCGGCGCTGAGTACAGAGCCCCTGTATGTTGGGCAAAGAAGCACAAGTTATGCATTAGAGACCCAAGGGTGGAGAAATTGAACCAAACAAACCCACGTACTGCACTGAATGAAATGTGTACCTTGTCGGAGCAACAGAGACAGCACTTCAAACAGGTTTGCTGTCTGTGGCGCATGTTGAAAAGGCAATGGCTGAAGCCACTGGATCCAATTTCAATGTGTAGAGTAGCTGTGAGACCACTTGCTTGAAGGCATTATGGGAGATTTGATACTTTCAGGGGCATACGTGCAGCAAGGGTAGTGCCATTCAGTGGGACAACACTTTGTGGGGCATTCATAAAACAGCTTTCCAAGTCGCAAGAGCAGGTGAACCATCCTCGGCAAGCCCGTTTTCCAGGGCAGCACACGATCCTGACCCCAAATTCTGTGGAACACTTTCTGTGGATTCTGTGGAAATACTTCCTTTCCTCTTGAAGCTTGACAGGAGCTGGGCAATGCTCTGATGCTCCTCTTCAATTGTCACTGTGGGGCGTGATGTGATGGTTGGACAGGTGTCTCAACGTCAGTCAGTCCTGGTGAGATACAGTAAGTCGACTGAGACACACCGTTGGGAACTCTTCCTTGGAGATTTAAACATTTGTTCAGGTTTTTCAAATGAAACAAAGACTAGGTTCAACATGGCGCACTGGCGCCATGCGCTGCCCGCTGTCTTCACTTGTTATCTTAAACAGTGCGCTAAGCAGGCCAGAAATACTATTGCCCGTGCAGTCCAATCGATCATCTCGGTTTGGGTCCCTTTGACTGGCGCGCGTCTGGGGAGCCCATCATCTAGTCTCCAGTGCCACTTCCACGCCCGCACACGCTGGTTCCATTTGCTTTTATTTGATTTAGCAGAAGGCACAATACGTATGTTTAGCAAAGGACGGTCAAAAACCATTTGGGTTAGTGGCTGCTTTGTGGTCTTACAGCCAGGTCCTGACATAGCCTAGAAAACCCATGGTGTTAAGACATGTGCAGTGGTTCCACCAGAACCATCAAGTCTGCAAAAGGACCCATGCCTTTTTGCTGGTGATGTGCTGCTCACCAGCAGCAAAGCACCACACTTGCTGACTGCATTGCGTATTTATGGAGATCCCATTCAGGGGCTCCTTTCGAGGGTTCATTGCAATGGGCCTGAAGGGCCAGGCCCTGGACTCCCACACTGCAAAGGGGCCTTGACACTGACACGTTAACACTATATTGTTTGAAGGAGGGCCAGATTAAAGGTTGAAGTAATCGGAGGTTTAATTTGACAGTGACAGTGAAGTATTGCATGATCTTACCTAATGACATTGTCACCAGCGGCAGTGGAAAGTGGAACGTGAAGTGTGCAGGTCCAGAAGAAAAGAAACGGTACAATTGACGATGATCGCCCCCCACCCGCTCTATTGCGCGTCATTTACGCCCGTCCAGATTCGTGTCCAAACCGCAATCAGGTCTTCCGATAGTAAATGTTCAGTCAACGACCAGGCAAGTATGCCACGACCTCTGTAAACTCTTGACCAGTAAGGACCTCTGTGACCCCCTAAATTCCCACTCTTAATTTGTGATTATCTGGGTTGTCGCTTTCCTTCGTCCATCTGCTTTTTCCTGAGTCGGCGTTCAGAGGACGGAGCTCGACGTCCGATTCACATGAGGTAAGAAACTAGCATGTCTGGTCGACGGATTTCTCTTCTCCCGCTTTGTAACTAGAACAGCATTTATGGGCAATTGAAGTAAAGGTGCTTGGCGCCAGCGCCACGGACTCAGTGGCACTGAGGTCAAGCAGTTGAGATTCTGAAGTTCAGAAGCAGACAGGATTTAAATATGTCGCAGTACAGGCTGTACCGCGATATAGAGTACCGTACAGTGATCAACTGATTCAGATTTGATTCAGGGTGAATTTCCACACTACAGTGTCAAATCCAACACTGCATTGTTATTCAACACTGTATATGTCGGTTTTTCCAATGACTCATTACACTTTTTTCAATGGCTCATTACTCCTCCATCATCATATTCAAAACTCTCGCCCCCATCCCTAGAGGTCTCTCTCTCTCTCTCTCTCTCTCTCTCTCTCTCTCTCTCTCTCTCTCTCTCTCTCTCTCTCTCTCTCTCTCTCTCTCTCTCTCTCTCTCTTTCTCTCTCTCTCTCTCTCTCTCTCTCTCTCTCTCTCTCTCTCTCTCTCCCTCTCTCTCTCTCTCTCTCTCTCTCTCTCTCTCTCTCTCTCTCTCTCTCTCTCTCTCTCTCTCTCTCTCTCTCTCTCTCTTCTCACACCTCCCTCTCCCTTTTTCCTGCTCCCCCTTTTCTTTTTCTCCCCCCCCCCAATTTTTTTGTTTGTTTGGTGAATTCCGGTTCTTTACCACCCCAGACAACCGCACTGCCTAACACTGACAGCACATACCCTGAAGTAGAGTGCCTGCTGTCAATGTCGCCAGCACAATGTGTATCAACATGACCTTCCAACACAGGCCCTTTCCCTCCCAGCACTAACACACACTCTCAAGTCGACTGAAGATACCTCAATACCTTCAAGCCCTCATTCATGTGGGCAGTGGTGGGGGCGTTCCGGTACCGGGACAGAACCCCACAGCCTGATCAGGCTCATCAGCTACATCTGGTCGAGTTGTATCAGCAATATACAACGTTGTTGGGTCTTTGTTAACAAAGACCCAACAAGCTCACAATATCTATGCCCAGGAGGCAGTGGAGTCCCAGACCCAAAGCAGGTCTCTTTAACTGTGATATGTGGCATCCCGGACATCACAAAATCGTCACTCATGGGAGTGTCGACTGCATGTGACTCTGCACTCACCCCAAACTTCTCACGCAGTGCATCAATCTTAGGCACACAGCTGAGTGAGAGGCACAGCTTCTCTGTATCTCTCTTAATCTGGCAGCCCAAGAAATCCTTGACTTCACCAAGATCCTGGATCTTGAATTCGAAGCTTCGAAGCTGGCCAGCAGCTCCTTCTTCACCCAGCCTATCTCTTCCGCTCCCATTGCCACTATCAGTAAATCATCAACATACACCAGCATGTATGACAGCTCACCATCCTCGTGTCTCTTGATGTCAACACCCGCATCGCTCTTACACATCTCATAGCCCATACTCGGCAGCTTCTCATTAAGGGTTTGGCACGCTTCGCACAACTCGAGGTCGGTCCAAATAGTTACCCCTTCCTGGCCCTTGCTCACTCCTGGGCTAGTTCTGGGGCTTTCTTGCCCCTCAATCCGTGCTACTCATTCACCATTCGTTTCTTTGGGTCTACGTCAGATATGGTTTTGACTGATCTTGTTTCTTAGGGTTTGTGTCTGGTCTATTTAAAACACCTAAATTTTGGTGTTTTTTGCCGCGCATGTGTTTGCTTTTCTATCTCAACAGCCCTTTGGGCTGGGTTGATGCTTCTTCTTTTTGCTTCGGGAGCCCCGTCTCCAGCTGCAGTCCTTGCAGCTATCAACCCTTCCAGACCAGCACTAAAATAACTCCTCCCGCGGTCAACTGATGCAGGCACGCCCATGACATGTCAACAGCACGCACCGGGTACCCATGGGGAGGGGGAGGGATCCGCCGGAGCGAGAGAGAAAGACCAGGGGGGGGGGGGGACGTTGGCATAAGCACATCTACAAGCCTTAAGGTATCGATATTCATCAAGAAGCAGGATCGGCATGTTCGAGAGAATCCGTACTAGTGGCACGCGCGTGGCAGTGCCGTTTTCAGTGTAGTGGCGAGGACGATTTCATCGTAGGGACAGGTTTCATCTTAGAGAGGACGGTTTCATCGTAGTGGCGAGGACGGTTTCATCATAGGGACGGGTTTCATCTTAGCAAGGACGGTTTCATCCTAGGAACGTACGTGGCACGTCCTGCGTGCTACCCTGCGGCGCAGTTCACCTCCGGGGCGGATCCTCCGCACTGCCGGAGGTCCTCTGCACTAGAAACAGTGTAAAGTGTGCATGATCCGGCACACGCGGAGATACTATACGTTAACATGTACGGTAATACATGTGAAAGGTTATGGGCAATCGGCTTTCCCTGTACAAAGCAGACAGGTCGTCAATAGACGAAGTTACTCCAGCTACAGTCCGTACGACTGTCTGCTGAGTGCCACACACAACTGTCGGACAAGACTAGCATCTGGTGATGCCCAGCATCTTTCACAACCAGTTACGTTACATCATTATCTTGTACACAAGCACCGATCAAGCAATCACTAGATAAGGCTCTAGACGGCTACGTTCAAGTACATGCCTATACTCCCTGAAGTCACTGTCCCTTATCTGTTTGAGTGACTACAGGGTACACTAAGCTTGTTCACTCTCACAATAGCAACAATGATACAACACACACTGCCGCACCGTACCTGTACAAAGCAGACAGGTCGTCAATAGACGAAGTTACTCCAGCTACAGTCCGTACGACTGTCTGCTGAGTGCCACACACAACTGTCGGACAAGACTAGCATCTGGTGATGCCCAGCATCTTTCACAACCAGTTGGTATTCACTCCGGTGGGGCAGCCTTAAGAGTTCATCCGACAAACGTGTGATCTAGATAGGATTGTACCTTATGTTCGAAAACGTCCAGAATCTGCCGTGTCTCAAGGTACCTTATGTTCTCAATGGACCCATATCCTAATAGTGCACACATGAAGATCACTTAAAGCACAAGGCATTCAATAATAATGTTCAGAACTCAACACTTCCCCTTGCCTGCATGCTTTAAGTGTATCTTCTCAAACCTAGTGAATCACGATGACCAACAAACACGGGCTTGGCAAGTGGCTTGGTCATAATGTCAGCCACATTGCGTGCAGATTCCACATAGAGGATATCTACCTGCCCAAGTGCCATAGCTTCCCTAGCGTAGTGGAAGCTTACTGCAACGTGCTTTGTGAATTTGGAATACAGGGGGTTCCGTAAATTAGAAATGCATCCTTGGTTGTCACAGAAAATTTTGACCCTCCAAGGTGCAGCCCCTATCTCTTCCAAGAAGCCCCTTAGCCAGTTGGCTTCCTTCACAATATGGCCAGCTGCCATAAACTCAGCTTGCACTGTTGAGGTAGCAACTGAGCTCTGCTTCTTGCTTCCCCAAACCACGGCACTACCATAGACTGATAGAACATAGCCAGTGGTGGAATACCTGTGGTCCAGGTCCCCAGCATAGTCGGCATCAACATAGCCTTCTAGCTCAGGGCCCTTTCCACCCAGAGTAAGAGCTAACTCTCTGGTATCTCTCAAGTACTTCAGCACTCGAATGGCCTCATTCCAGTGTGAGGTAGTGGGTGTCATTCTATACCTTGACAACACTCCAACAGCCTGAGAAATGTCAGGCCGGGTCGTATTGGCTATGTACAGTAACGATCCAATTAACTCGCAGTATCGATGACCAGGTGGCAGAGGGGTACCAGCCCCATGTGACATACCATCTGAGGACTCGGGTCTGCTGCTAGCCACGAAGTCCTTGGACATGGGGGTATCAACCCCACGTCCATCATCAGCAACGCCAAACTTCTCCACAAGAGCATCAATCTTGGGAGTGCAACTCATGGAAATAGTGCCCTGAACTCTATTGCGTAGGACCTGACACCCCAGGAAATCATTCACCTCTCCCAAATCATGGATGGTGAAGTCCTTCTTCAATAACTCTTTCCCCCACTCAATCTCTGCAACCACTCTGGCAACTATGAGAAGATCATCGACATAAACAAGAATAAACGACAGATTACCATCAGGGGCCCTCCTGATGTATACCCCAGCGTCGCTCTTGCACACACTATACCCCATCACGCTCAACTTGTCGCTCAAGGTCTTGTGCCAAGCCCGTGGGGCTTGCTTAAGACCGTAGAGTGCCTTCCTGAGCTTGCACACAACTCTCGTGTTGCCATTCTCAAATCCTGGTGGTTGGGTCACATAGACCTCTTCCTCCAACTCCCCATTGAGAAAAGCTGTCTTGATATCCACTTGGTGGATCTCAAGATTTTGTGTGGCAGCCACTGCCAGCACAGCTCTCCTAGCACCATAGCTGCTGGTAGGTGCAAAAACCTCACCAACATCTATACCAGGAATCTGTCTGCAACCCTGGGCAACCAATCTTGCTTTAAACCGAGTGACATTCCCATGTGCATCGTTTTTTGTAGAAAAAATCCAATGAACAGGGATAACTTTCTGCCCATGGGGTCTTTCCACATACTGCATAACCTCATGGGTGTCTAAAGACTCCATCTCCTCTTGCATTGCCTGCTGCCAAAACTCCCACTGAGGTGAGCGCTGGGCTTCCCTCAAGTTTGAGGGCACGTGAACTTTTCCCAACGTGACAGAAGGTACACTCTGTACCTTATGCTGTGGTGCAGCAGGGCTGTCAGCCTTACTGATGCTGTTCCCTTCTCTCTCTCTCTCTCCCTGGTTGCCAGAATAAGGTACATTATGTACCTTATGCTGGGACTGGGCAGTACTGCCGGGATTATCTGATTCCTTCTCAAGTCTCTCTCTCTCTCCTTGACTACTGGACTCATGTGCAGCACCCTTACATTCTCGCACCTTCCGCAATGCAGAGGGGAGCAGCAGCTCTCTCTCTCTCCTGGACTCACACTTGGGCACACTACCCAGACTTGCCTGAGCTGCGCCTACAATGTCAGCCTGCACACCATAAGCATGACTAGCCAGTGACTGGGATTGGGCACCAGCTTCCCCTACTGCTGGCATGTCTAACCCACTGCTCTCATCTCTTACATCTGCACCGAACATAGCCTCGACTGTCTCAACCTGCCCCTGCATATCAGGGAGACCAACCATGTTTGGCTCACTCACAATTGCCTGACCTGGGTCAGGGGCATGCAATGGGATGTCAGAATGCTCTCTCCTAGCCACGCGCTGTACATAACGCTGCTCCCTTGTAAGGGTGGTCCCTGGAGGAAGGGGAATTTGTGACTTCCCCTGCATTCGCAACCCCTCTTGTACCTTCTGCATTTTTTCTACCTGGGATTGAGTTTCTACACCCCCCCTGGCCAGATTCTGCATATGCTCAAGCACCGACCACGAGTGCTGAGATGGTTCTGGGGTCCCAACAGTAGAATCCAGGCTGGTGGGGTCTCCTTGGTCATGTGCTGCTGTGGTCCCGTCTCCAGACTGATCCCCAGCACAAAGTCCAGAGGTCCCAGGAGCCCCAGTGGAAAGCGTCTCCACTCCATGGTCATCCTCCTCATCCCAGAACGTGGGTGGAGCAGCAGAGGGAATTGCTTGAGGCGTTGCCAGATTCTCACTGCCAAGGGGGGTGATATCCTAGAATCATAGACAGACCCAGGCTGGACCTTTGATAGACCCACTCTCTCAGCCCCCTCAAGTGCTCGATAAAGCTGACGTCCCTACTCTCCTTCCACACTCCATTCCCCACGTACACACGATACGCTTTAGACTGGGGACAATAACCAGTAAACATCCCAGGGATGGTCTTGGGCCCAAAAACAGACCTTTGGCCACTGGGAATGTGCACATGGGCTACACAGCCAAACGTGCGCAGCACAGACACATCAGGTTTGACACCAAAGAATAATTCCATGGGGGTCAGGGACCTGCCTGAAGTAGGACCACATTGTAGAGGAGGGTAGCTGTCTCAAGCGCCTCCTTCCAAAGGGAGGGGTCTGCTGCAGCATGGACCAACAGAGTCCTTGTTCGCTCCTTCAGGGTCCTATTCATCCTCTCCGCCACCCCATTCTGCTGAGGCGTGTAGGGCGCTGAGGACTCCATCTTAGTGCCCTGCTGAGCACAAAACTCTTTGAATTGCTGGTTCAGGAACTCTGAACCCCTGTCAGTCCTCACACACTTCACAACCGTGCCTCGTTGGGTCTGCCAAAAACGGAGCAGGTCTATCACAGCCTTTGGATGCAATCCTTTGACTTCACAGGCAGGGAGGCAACTTGGTGTGAACTTTCATCCACTACAGTGACCCAATATCGTTCACCTGTGATGGCAGGAGGTGATATGGGACCACAGTATCCACATGGACTCTATCGAGTGGGTGATGTGCAGGCCTGGAAGATACAGGGAAGGAGGTCTGGAGTGTTTCCCTTGTATACACGATTCACAGTGCTTGGGGCACTCAGAGCAGGGAGCAAGGGAGATATTGATTCCTGTAACCAGATCTTCCTTGGAGAACCTCTGCATGCTGCTGGCACCAGGATGACCTAACCTAGCATGCCACAGAGATCTCTCGCTACACACGTGTCCTTTCCTAAGATGAGACGCCTCAGCATGTGATCAATATGTCTGCAGCCAACTTGCTGCCTCTGACAGGACTAACAAACTCCAAAAAAACAGACCTCGTGCGCGGGTGATATCTCCACACACCTTCAGGTCCTTCATGGCTGTGTAACCACTGCAGTGTCAGTCAGGAAAGATGCTCCATCCTGAATTGCACCAGTGACTGAAATGAGGTTGGTATGCGCAGAAGGAACACACTGCACATTGTGCAGCCAGAATACTTCGTGCTTGCATTCACAAGGCATACAGACCCAGATGCAATGATTCCTCCTTGGCGTCTGAGGTTGCCAAGTGCAGAGGAAGAGGCTGTCTATGCATAACTGGATTATGGAGCAATGAGAGATCATTGACTATATGCACAGAGGCACCACTATCTATTAACCAAGATGTGCTGCTAGTCCATGCGAAGTTGGGGCAAGACATTGAGAGAGATAACATGCTCACAGAAGGAGGGGGTGGAGGTGGTAAATGCACCCGGAACGTGTGTTGACTTGTTGGATAGTTATATGCTGAGGAGGTCAGGGCTGGAAGCGGATGAAGGCGGGCCACCCGGCAGATCCATGGTCCCAGGCTGAGGAGACGACTGTGGCTCCTGGCCAGTAAGCTGCAGGCCAACGCTTGCGCTTGCATGTTTTGATGCGAGCCTGCAGCTGCTGAGCGGTCCGCAGTCAGTCATGAAGTGGCCTTTGCTTGCAGAAGTGGCATGTAAGCTCCTCTCTGGGCCTTCTTGCCTGCCAGGTCCACGCCCCTGCACCAAAGTAGTTGCAGAGGGGCCAGCGGGAGGCTGTTCGTTTGCTGGTAGTGCTGCTCCAACTCCCGGTACTGCTCCACTCCTGGTGCAGCTCCAGCGCTTGATGACGCTCCAGCTACCCCCCAGAGGGACCAGCCACTGCTGCAGCTGCCATGGCTGAGGTTTCCCTCTGCAGGTGGGTCTTGTACCACGGCTGGCTGCGGGCGCAGGATTCTTTGAATCAGCTCCAATGGCGGCTTGTCGGTTGCCATAACTCCAGGGACTCGAGCCTCAGCAAGGAGGGAGGCCTTCACCATCAGCTCCCAACATTGTGGTCCAAGAGGATGAACGCGTTGTTTCTGAGACTTGTAGCCAGATCCATCATTCTGTAGAGGTAGACTTGAGTGTCTCCCTGTCTTGATGCCTGCTCCATTTCCTTGTACACTCAAGGTTGATGTCTTGGTTGCTCCTCCAGTGTGATGTTCTTCACCACGCGATGAAGTCGAACGCTGCTTTGTGGCATGAGATCTGAGAATGCCAGATGATGGAACTGACTGGATAGCCATGCTTGATGGCTGAGTTCTCCACGACCTGGCATTGGCCTCTCCAAGCGCTCTGACCCCTTGGTGTTTGCGCAGCTCAATTTTCTACAAATTCAAATTGCGCCTCATCTCAAGCATGAAGTCATTTTGGTTAGAGTATTGGGATGTGGCTGCTTGTCATCTCACTTTGTTTGCAGTGGTGATGTGTCCGTCTAGATGCCTGGAGGCCATGATTTCAGTTGAGATTGTTTCATGTTTTTTCTTTGCCTTTTGTATTTTTACAGATTATATAACTCTAATCAGCAATACATTCCATGTCATGGAAATTTACCAGCCAGTTTGCACAGTAGTAGCAGATATGTTCCTCAGAAGTTTGCGCGGAGTCGGCCCGACTCACTCAGTGCTTCTAGACAACGTCTATGAATGATAAAGCACAGCTAAACTTCAATTATGAATTTCCAGAAAGGTAACTGTGAGTAAGATAATGGTCTGGTACACTCGAGTTCCTTGCGCCGCTGCGCCATGCTCGAGCTCCTTTGTTGACGCTTAGTCTGACCATCCGTAGACGACCTTCACTCCTGCTTTTACTTGGCTCAGCTGGAAGGGCGTGGGCCATAACCTGTGAAGGTTATGGGCATCGGCTTTCCTGTACAAAGCAGACGGTCGTCAATAGACGAAGTTACTCCAGCTACAGTCCGTACGACTGTCTGCTGAGTGCACACACAACTGTCGGACAAGACTAGCATCTGGTGATGCCAGCATCTTTCACAACCAGTTACGTTACATATTATTTGTACACAAGCACGATCAAGCAATCACTAGATAAGGCTCTAGACGGCTACGTTCAAGTACATGCTATACTCCCTGAAGTCACTGTCCCTTATCTGTTTGAGTGACTACAGGGTACACTAAGCTTGTTCATCTCACAATAGCAACAATGATACAACACACACTGCCGCACCGTACTGTAAAAGCAGACAGGTCGTCATAGACGAAGTTACTCCAGCTACAGTCCGTAGACTGTCTGCTGAGTGCACACAATGTCGGACAAGACTAGCATTGGTGATGCCAGCATCTTTCACAACAGTTGGTATTCATCCGGTGGGCAGCCTTAAGAGTTCATCGACAACGTGTGATCTAGATAGGATTGTTTATGTTCAAAGCCGAACTGCGTGCCAAGTACTTATCTGTAT
>KV908562.1:246240-259187 GCA_002005505.1 Botryococcus braunii
TAGTGCATGCAGCCAAGACACACAACTTAGAAAACCTATCCACAAATACCACAATAGAATCAAACCCACAACAGACAGGTAAATCAGTCACTAAATCAAGGGAAACGCTCTGCCAAGGTCCATCTGGAATGGGCAGTGGCTGAAGCAAACCATAAGGTACGGCTCCAGTTCCTTTAGTGCGCTGGCAGGTGTCACAAGACCTGCAAAAGTCCTTGACTGATGAGCTGAGACGTGGCCACCAAAACTCCCTGCACACTAGCTCATACATCTTGTTAATACCAAGATGGCCAGAAAAGGGTGTGGTATGGCACTCTCTCAACACCTTCTCTCTCAATGCATCAGGTACATAGACCTTCCCTGATTGCACAGAATAAGGTACAGAGTCCCTCAATACCAAAACACCTTCATCCACAAGTTTAGCAACTGTGGGATCAGAAACACAAAGCAAGGCAATCTCTTGTAAGAGAGAAGAGACAGCAACAGAGGAGACATGCATCACTGCAAGGTCAACACGCCTAGACAAGGCATCTGCAACCACATTATCAGTGCCTTTAACATACTTTATATCAGGCATAAACCTCATAATCTCAGTGAGCCAACGTTCCTGCCTACTAGTCCTAACAGGAGCAGTCAGTAAGTACTTTAAAGCCTGCTGATCAGTGTGTACAGTAAACTTAGCACCCAGCAATAAATGTTTCCATTTAAGCAAAGCATGAACAAGAGCCAATAATTCTCGGTCATACGGGGCCAACTTCCTCTCAGGGGGCTGGAGTTTCCTGGACTCGAAGGCGACGGGCTGCAGTCCCTGGCCTTGATCCTGCTGCAAAACAGCACCCACAGCAAAGCCTGAGGCATCTACATGTACAACAAAAGGTTTGTCTAAATCAGGCATCAACAAACAAGGAGGAGAAGAAACAAGATCTTTCAATGCAATGAAGGCTTCCCTCTGGGGTCCCTCCCAGGTCCAAGGCACATCCTTCTTAAGCAACTCAGTCATAGGATAAGCAACATCTGCAAAATGGTCAATAAAAGTGTCATAGTACTGTGTCAACCCAAGGAACCCTCTCAACTGTGACACATTACAAGGAGTGGGCCAATCCTGAATGGCAGCAACCTTCCTAGGATCCACCTTAATCCCATCCGGTGTCAACAGGTGCCCAAGGTATTCCACCTGCTTGGCAGCAAATTCACACTTGACCTTTTACAGTAAAATTTATGTTCCCTCAGCACTGACAAGACAGTTCTCAAATGCTGCATATGTTCTGCAACGGATTTAGAATAGATAAGGATATCATCTAGGTATACCAGTACAAATCTGTCAAGAAAGGGAGCCAAGACAGAGTTCATTACAGCCTGAAAGGTGGCAGGTGCATTAGTCAATCCAAAAGGCATCACAGTAAATTCATAATGGCCATAACGGGTCTTAAATGCAGTCTTTTCTATACTGTCTTCATGCATACGTATCTGATGATAACCAGAAGCCAGATCAAGTTTAGAAAAGATACAACTACCATGAAGTTGTTCAAACATCTCATCAATTCTAGGCAAAGGATGCTGGTTCCTAACAGTAATCCTATTCAAAGCTCTATAGTCAATACACAAACGCCAGCCACCATCTTTTTTGGAACAAATAAAATGGGTGCACCAAAGGGTGAGGTTGATGGGCGGATGAAGCCTCGCTCCAGGAGCTCCTGTAACTGCGCACGAAGTTCAGCAAGCTGAGCTCCAGACAGTGGATATATACGAGAGGCTGGAGGAGTTGCGTCCGGCTCCAATCTGATATGGTGGTCTCCAGCACGAGAAGGAGGGAGGCCTTCAGGAAGTCCAGACAGTACATCCTTAAACTCCTGCAAAAGCTCCTCCAACTCTGGCACATTGTGTGCATCAGTATCTGGACTATCAGTCACTGCATTTAATTGAACAACATAGATTGATTCACCCAACTTCACCATCTCTTCTACTTCCATAGATGAGATCACATATTCTGGCATGCCTGACCTCTGACACCCCAACAATACATGTGTTTTGTTGTCATGAGTCAAGGACACAGCATTCAATTTCCAATTAACAACTGGGTTAAAAGCAGTGAGCCAAGGTTTGCCCAAGACAAGATCATAATACATCAACTCAGTAGGGAGGCAGGTGACTCTAAAACCCAATGTCCCAACAGTCAGGTCAGTTGACACACTATGTCCTACCATAGATGTTCTACCATCAGCCACTCTTACAGTAACATGTGAACTCAAAGATTCAGTGGGAAGGGCAAGCTCCTGCACAAGTTTATCATCAATAAAATTTGCAGATGCTCCACTGTCTAACAAAATCCTGACAGTCCTACCAGCAAGAGTTCCCTCAAACTCAATACAAGTAGCTGAAAGATCAGGACCATCCACAATGTGTCTACTGTTTAGCTGGACAAAAGAGTCAAAACAGGTTGCAGGCAGTGGCTTCTTCTTCACACCGAGACAGCCAGACTGTACCAAACAACTAAACAAGGGCAAGCCTGTATGGGAATTGCAATGGGGTGTGCACATAGTGGTGGAAGATAAACCCAATGCAGCCAAAACAGTAGCCGAAAGTAGCAATTCATGTGATTGCTGTGAAGTAGTCCCTTCCAGCACCTGTCCACAGTGACTTGAACAAGAAAGCACAGTCAATCTGGTCCCTGGTAACAACTGTGACACAAGCTGGCTGACAGAATCCTCTCTATCACTACTATCAACAAACAAAACAACATGAGCATCACTATCAATAAGGTGAGGAGCTGCATCTCTCTTACACATGCTCTCAGGACTAGCTAGGTCACTGGCAGAGGGGGATGTCTGAAACTCTCTACACAAACCATGCCCACCTACAATATGGGTCATGAAATTATGGTAACAACTGTGGAAATAATTCTGCAGATGACCAAGCTCATACAAAACAGGAATACCATACTGGGGCTCTGAACAGTTGGCTGGCATCATAAACAGGACTCACACTGCTGTTTTACCAAGGAAAACCCACAAATCAAGTAGTACTTGACTTGCGCTTGGGTTGTCTGAGCTCTGGATGCAATTTCCAGCAACGCTCTGCTGCGTGTCCTGCCTTGCCACAATGTGCGCAGGGCTGCGCAGAAGTTTTTGTCGGGCCTGGTGACTTGGAGTCAGGGGAGAACTTTGGAGCAGGGTTCACAGGCTTAGACGGTCCTGGAAGGTCTGATATTGTCACAGCATGCTTGAAGTGGTCTTCCAAGGTCTGGGGATACTGTAGGGAGATGCTTTTCTGAAGATCAGCCCTGCAGCCAGCCAAAAATAAGTGACACAAAGTCTCTTCTGCAAATGCCTTTGGAACCTTTGACCTCAATGCATTAAATGTTGCAATATAGCTTCGCATGTCAGTCTTTCCCTGTGAGAGACTCAGCAACTGCTCTAAATGCCTCTTATGCAGCTCTACAGGCCTAAAAGCAGCAGTAAGTGCAGTCACAAACGATTCCCACGTCCCATAAGCAGCAAGACTCCCTGAAGCAATTAACTTAAACTGCCCAGTCCACCAATCCAATGCTTTTCCTCGCAAAAACATCGCTGCCACCTCTACAGACCTCCTCGTCTGTAGATCTACATCGTACGCACGCAAATACATCTCGGTTTGCATGAGCCAGGGATCCAACTTCATTGGATCTCCCTCAAACACAGCCGGATCCGGGAATTTAAGAGAAGGCTTCCCTGAACTGGTGGACGACGCTGATGCCGGTGCCGGCATGGACGTTGGCACAGGCTGAGGCGCCACCACTGGTGCAGGCTGAGCCAGCGCAAGCTGAATCACTTTCTCTAACCCATCTATGATGTTTTGAGTCGACGTCGGAGTAGGGGCAAGCGAAGGAACACCAGATCCACTAGCAACGGCTAGTTGCGGCAGAGCACCGATGTCTTGTAAATGCCTTATCATAACAGCAGGATCTACAGCGGATAAGTCTACATCTTCATCATCCTGAAGTTCTAAAGCTGGATCTTGCTCAATAGGGCTACGAGCACGGGCTCTCGAACCGGAACGCGGATGCCGCGACATAATGATGCTGCGAGAGAAAAGGAAACGCACCACGAACAACGACAAGGAACTAATCCTTGTCGCCGATACCACTGTAGCGTTAACTAAGCGGAAGAGGTTTTTATGAGACAGTGAGACGTTCGTGGTGTGCAACCAAAGAGTGTTACATGATTGATTCGCAAGCCCACTCTTAAACCCAGGGTGGGTTGAATTATACTGTACTGCCTCAGACGCGTAGTCGGGCAACCGAGCGAACTACCTGAGCGAGGTTGTACTGCGAACCCAGATCACATGGCAAGTCAATGAGCAATGCCAAGGACCATACTAGAGCATTATACCCTAGGAAATGCTACACGGACGGATCCACAGCATCCCCAGCAACCTGTGGATGTACACGGAGACGGTGGTACATACTAGTTTCAAAAAAAGTTCTGGACTTAGTGTAGTCGTGATCATCTGTACTGCAACATTTAATGTTCCCTCCTCCTCCTTCTCCCCCCCTCCTCCTCCTCCTCCTCCCCTCTCTCTCTCTCTCTCTCTCTCTCGCTCTCTCTCTCTCTCTCTCTCTCTCTTCTCTCTCCCTCCCCCCCCCCCCTCTCTCTCTCTCTCTCTCTCTCTCTCTCTCTCTCTCTCTCTCTCTCTCTCTCTCTCTCTCTCTCTCTCTCTCTCTCTCTCTCTCTCTCTCTCTCTCCCCCCCCTCTCTCCCCCCCCACTCTTCCTCTCCCTCTCCCTCTCCCTCTCCCTCTCTCTCTTTCCCTTCCTCCCCTCTCCCTCTCCCCTCTCTCTCTCTCTCTTCCCCCCCCCTCTCTCTGTCTCTTTGTCTCTCTCTAACTCTCTCTCTCCCCCCCGCCTCTCTCTCTCCCCCCTCTCCCTCACCCTCCCTCTCTTCCCACCCCCTCTCTCTCTCTCTCTCTATTCCCCCCATCCACCCTGTCTCTCTCTGTTAGGTTATGGGCTTGGCGTATTCCTGTGCAGTGGCGGCACGGAGGGTGTGAGTCAAAGTTCGCTCTACTGTGTGACGAAGAGTAGAGTCAAGAACATGAACAATCAAGGACTGATTGGGCAACTTTAAGGAAACACCCGGAGTGCTTGTGTAGTCCCAACCAAGTCTATTACAATTGCTCACTTGCTCTCTCTTAACAACGGAATTCAAACTACCCTAACTGGTACGTACTCAGAAAGGATCAATCTCATTGTCCGATGATAAGATAGCCAAGCACATACACATAACATGAAATACTAAGGTCAACAAAGCCTAAAATCTCCCATTCTATTCACAATCACGTTACCTGTGCAGTGGCGGCACGGAGGGTGTGAGTCAAAGTTCGCTCTACTGTGTGACGAAGAGTAGAGTCAAGAACATGAACAATCAAGGACTGATTGGGCAACTTTAAGGAAACACCCGGAGTGCTTGTGTAGTCCCAACCAAGTGCCTTGCCTCTCCGTGCTAGCACCACTACCTTCCTGCACTAAACGTGTCTGTAACTTGCGTTATCTCTATCTACATTCAAATTGTTCCTAACCACGAAGTCTTTGCAGTTTCGCCCATATTAGTCATTTATTATTGTCACTGACGGAAATGCCACCATTACTCCACTGAGGGAAAGGCATAAATAACTCATCCAATACAACACTTCCCCTTGCCTTTTCCTCACCAGAACTTGGCAAGACCCAGTGAGTTTCTATGACCCTGAAACACTAATCTTACGAGTGGTTTAGTGAAGATGTCAGCCACATTCCTGGCAGACTGAATGTATTTGAAGTCAACCTGCCCCTTTGCAATAGCTTCACGTGCAAAGTGACAGCTGATTGCAATATGCTTGGTATGTTTAGAATACACTGGATTCCTGAGGTGATTGATGCACCCTTGGTTATCACAATGTATCTTCACTATCCAAGGTAACACGCCAATTTCCTCTAGGAATCCCCTCAGCCAATTAGCTTCCTTCACAACAGCACTTGCTGCCATGAATTCTGCTTCTACGGTGGAAGTAGCCACAGCAGATTGCTTTTTGCTTCCCCACACAACTGCTCCTCCAAACACAGTGAGGACGAAGCCGGTGTGGAGAAACGGTGGTCTTGATCTCCACCGTAATCAGCATCAACATATCCCTCCAACTCTGTTTCTTTTCCACCAAGGATCAGAACCAGGTCTCGGGTTCCTTTAAGATATTCAACACACGGATGGCCTCATTCCAGTGTGCTGTTGTGGTGACATCCTGTACCTCGACAGAACTCCTACAGCCTGGATATATCAGGACGAGTGTGTTAGCTATGTAGAGCAGAGACCCAACTAACTCACAGTATCGATGACCAGGAGGTAGAACACTCCCAGCACCAATACTATCACTCCCATCCTTGGTGCTGGCATCTGAGACATTACAAAATCTTTGTCATTGGGTATCGGGCCCAACTGACTCAAGATCAAGACCAAACTTCTCCACAAGTGCATCTATCTTAGGAATGCAACTCAGAGAGATTAACCCCTTCTCTCTATCTCTCATGACTTGACAACCTAAGAAATCCTTCACCTCCCCAGATCGTGGATGGTGAATTCTTTCTTGAGAAGCTCTTTCACTCTCTCCACCTCTGACATGCCCTTGGATACAATCAGGAGATCATCTACATAAATTAGCACGTAGGATTTACCCCCATCTTCAGAGCATCTCACATAAACTCCAGCATCACTCTTGCACACCACATACCCCATGACTTCAAGTTTGTCATTAAGGGTCTTGTGCCAGGCACGTGGGGCCTGCTTTAGGCCATACAGTGCCTTTTTGAGTCGACACACGGTATTACGATCACCATTCTCAAATCCTGGAGGTTGTGTTACATACACTTCTTCCTCCAGCTCACCATTGAGAAAGGCTGTCTTAACATCTACCTGGTGAATCTCGTAACCTTCCCTAGCAGCCACAGCTAGCAAGGTTCTCCTAGCTCCATAGCTGCTGGTTGGTGCAAAGACCTCCATGACATCTACTCCAGGAATTTGTCGACACCCTCAGCAACCAATCTTGCCTTGAATCTCAACACATTGCCATGTGCATCCATTTTCACTGAGAAAATCCAGTGAACTGGTATTACCTTATGTCCATGAGGTCTAGGAACATATTCCATAACCTCATGGGTGTCTAATGAATTCTGCTCTTCTTGCATCGCAGCTTTCCAGTATTCCCACTGAGGAGACATCTGAGCTTCTCTTAAATTAGAGGGAACATGGATTTTACCAAATCTAACACCAGTGTGCTTCCCCTCCTCTCCCTTACCCTTGGGAGAATCGTTGGTTGCACCCTCAGAACCCACTACTGTTGTGTTAATTAATTTTATGCCTTTCCCTCAGAGGAGTAATAATGGCAAGTCTCCGTATGAAGACAATACCAATTAGGAAAGAGAGGCAGAACCCTGAGTTCTGCCAGGCAATACATGCATTTGAACGAAGACTATCATAACGCAAGTTACAGACACGTTTGTAGAAAGGAGGCATATGGGGCAAGCACGGATAGGGAAGGCACTTGGTTGGAACTATAGTGGCACTCCGGGTGTCTATCAATCAGTTGCTAACCAGTCCTTGACTTGTATATGTCCGTGCCTACTTAACAACGCACAAGTAGGAGGACATCGTCTAACACCCTCCGTGCCGCCACCATGCAGGTGACTTAATCCTTATTGTATTCCTGGATTTAGCACTCAGATGAACATTGTTAGAACATGTTAGACATATAGAGTTGAGTTTAGCTCATCGGACAAAGTAATGAACACGACCTGGGTGAGAGCAGGTTAGGCGTGTTTGAACTGCGTCACCTTGTTAGGAGAGATGAGAGATATTGTAACACTTGGTTGGAACTATAGTGGCACTCCGGGTGTCTATCAATCAGTTGCTAACCAGTCCTTGACTTGTATATGTCCGTGCCTACTTAACAACGCACAAGTAGGAGGACATCGTCTAACACCCTCCGTGCCGCCACCATGCAGGATACGCCAAGCCCAGAATATTTCAGGTTATGGGCCCACGGGCTCGGATGCTGAGAGTGGGTGGCGCCTAAATCGGAGCTCACTAGACTGTGAATGGCGAAGAAGCGGACAAAGCAAACAGCCAGGAAGACCACCAACCTCAACGTTCCAGCGCGCTTGAGATCAGGACCTCCGTCATACAACGAACTAATCAGAGAAGGAGGACAACGTGGAGACCGCAATCCTGACGAGAGAGCCTTTATCGTCAAAGACTACATCTTTCACCTTCACGTTGGCTGTCCGTTAGCTCAACCCACCTGGTTCAGAAGTAAGATCTTGCTGCTACCTTGCGAGTACTGGAGTTATAAGACAACTGGGGAATTATGACTTCCAAGAAGAAAGGATCATCAGCTAGTGGAGCATCAACGTCAAGCAGTGAACCAGCCTCATCCACACCCATCAGAGAACCGTGTACTCCCAGCACCTCAAGAGGCAGCGGAGATGAGCTGCCCAAGATTATCCCAACAAATGTCAAGGTACACATAAAACTGAAGGAACGGGGGACAAATATTATTGTTTGGAAGAATGCATTTTTGGCAGCAAATGAGTCAAAAGGGTCTTTGCCTGCCATCCTGGAGGCTATGCCTGGTACAGCACATGACGCAGCCGCAATGTTACTGATTTATGAGTCAGTCCCAGAGGAATGGCTGGGACCTCTGTCTAATCTGCCCTCTGCTTATGATGCATATGAGTTCATCTGCAGAAAGTTTATTGGTGGATATAATATCGAGGCCAATGCAGATTGGCTCCAAGAAATGAGCCAGGGAATGAAACATGACGAGACGATTTTGCAATATGTCAACAGAATGATCAACCTGAAGGCATGCCTTGACAGGAACAACCATGCTCTACTGGATGCACACGTTGCAACCCAGATTGTGCAGGGCTTGCCTGATGCAGCTAAAGAGCCAGGAATGATCACAACTGCTGCAGCACAACCCCTGGAGAAGCTGGCTGGACTTCTGCGCAACACAGCAGCTGCAGTGGGTTTTGATGAATATGCTCCTCGCCAACCAAGGGTTTTGGCTCTTGGACAAGGCTCCAGTGGAGCCAATACCCCACCAGCTGCCAGTGCAGTCCATCAGCAGGCCCAACCAACTGTCTCTGAGGCCAAGTCCGAGACTAAGGGCATCTGCAACTACTGCAATAAGAAGGGGCATTACTGGAGGGACTGTCGAAAGAGGAAGCGGGACGAGGAGACCCAACGGAACGTAGTGGCAGCGGTCCAACAATTGCAGGGAATGTGGCCACAGGGACCTCCACATATGGGTGGCCCACACCCTCCTGCAGCCCAGCTGGCGCACCCTGGACTGGATGCCTTTCCGGCATGGTTCCAACCCCCAGCTCCCCCACCTCCACCACCTGGAGGTATGCCATACATAATTTCCCTCAACATCCTGAAGACTCCTGTCAGAAATTCGTCTCTGCAATCCTGGCTGGTGGACAGTGGAGCATCTGTACATCTGGTGAATGATGTGACCCTACTACATAATCCAACTGTGCATGCCAAACCCATCCCATTACATCTGGCCACTTCAGATGCCACTGGAGGAATTGTAGCATCAGGCTCTGTCTGCATCCTCAGTCGAGTGGGAGTTCCCCTGTGGATACATCATGTTCAGTGTGTTCCTTCTGCAACCTCAAACATACTGTCAGTATCTGCAGCATTGCGGGATGGGGCAGTCTTTCGCACAGATGATGTTGGAGCGTTCACTGAAGTCTGTGGTCCAAACAGCTGGAGGTCTCGGATCAGTGCAGAGAAAGGGCTATTTTATATTCATCAAGTTGTAGCTCTGAGTCCCAGTGTTAACCACAGAAGAATTTCAGCTGCTGTGAAGTCCAAAACCCCCACCCAAAACTCACACAACTGTGCCAGACGATACCTCTGGCATAGCAGAATGGGACATCCAGGTGAAACATGGATGCAGCGCCTAACCAATGAGGACCTGGTCTCGGGACTTGATACATCCCTATGTCCCTGCTCCAATTGTCCAGTCTACTGTGAAGCATGTATTGAGGGAAAGACGTCTCGGCCTCCATTTGGAATAAGCAGTAGACCAGCTGTTGAACCACTTGACAGAGTACATATTGACACTGTGGCCCCATTTTTCCTGCTGCAGTAACTGGTGAACGTTACTGGGTGACTGCTTTGGATGAGTCATCTCAGTTAAAGGCGGTCCTGCCTGTGAAGTCCAAAGATGCCATCAGTGCTGCTGTGAGGGACCTCATTCTATACTGGCAGACCCAGAAGAAAACCAAAGTGAAGTGTGTCCGGTGTGACCGTGGAACTGAATTTCTGAATGCCACGTTCAAAGAATTTTGTGCATCCCAGGGGACTAAATTGGAGACCTCAGCTCCTTACACCCCGCAACAGAATGGAGCGGCTGAAAGAGCCAATCGCACCCTCAAGGAACGTACCAGGACTCTTCTGGCTTTTGCAGCTGCCAGTCCAACGTTGTGGAAGGAGGCCCTGGAAACTGCATGCACCCTACTGAACATGGGTCCCAGTACCGGGAGGGACCGCACGCCATCAGAATTATTTTTTGGCTACAAACCAAATGTAACCCCACTGCGTACCTGGGGTTGCTTGGCCTTTGTGCACATTCCTGATGTCCAGCGCTCTGTGTTTTCCCCTAAAACTGTGCCAGGGATGCTTACTGGTTACTCAGCCTCCTCCAAAGCCTATCGGATCTATGTGGGAGGGGTATCTGGAAGGAGAGCAGAGATGTGGTTTTCGTGGAGCACCTCAGGGGAGCCTCTCGGGTTGGCATGAGCGTTTCCTCAACACAGTCTACAGAGTTTCTGTGTCCTGAGCCCTCTGCAAGTGACACTCCCCCAGTCTTTCCCGGCACCTCCCCTGGCACAACCAACATCAGCCTTGAGACAGATCTTGATGACCCACACAGTGAGCCTGAGTACCTGCCAGCCTCCAGCAACCTCCCCACACAGCCTGTCACAGGACCCCCCAGTGAGGCTGAGCCCGAGCCTGAATCCAGAAGACTGTGTGACCCAGTGGAGATGGATCAAACCCTGGAGGCAGTACAGGACTTAGCCAGAGGAGTGAGACAGGACTCCCACCTTCGACCGCAGATGGAGCGAGCCCAGGAGGTCCTCAGACCAACTAGGTCTGATTGCCGCAACCACCAATTGGATGGCCTGACCCGGGCTCAACGACACGAACAACGCACTGCCGCCAAAGACCTCCTGCTGCCACAGGAGAAGGGAGAGAGCAGAGAGCGAGAGGGGTTGACTGAATGTGACTCTCTGTCACAGGACCAGGGAAGTGCAGCTAGAGGGTGATTCACATGAGGGGCATGAATTGCATGTGAGTGCAGTGAGGGGGCAGCTACATGCAAAGCTGCAAATGGTCCCGGGGAGCTGAGCAGTATGGGTGGTCTTGTTCAGTGACTGAGAGAAATGTAAGAGATGTGACCATGCAGAGTTCTTCTGGCAACCCGTCCAGTCAGAGCACTCCTGGACGGGACTGTGGTGGCAGCCACCGGTCAGAGGAAGCATCATATGCTTTCTCTGCACCAGCCAAACATGATTGTGAGCGGGAGACAGGATCTGCATCCTTGACTCCATGTAAGGGACGAGAGGAGGAGGTGAATCAGGAGCACAGACATTGTGGAGACAGACCAAATTACAAGTGCTCACTGAGAGGTACCTGTGCCTGGAGAGTGATGTCAGAGATGTGAGGTCACTCCCAACAGTGACATGCAGTCGGTCTGAGAGGCATGTGGATCACATAAATCAGGGAAGTATGCAGACACTCTGCCATATCCCGATGTTGCTGTGAGAACCTGAAGAGTCTGAACTCTTGCAGCATGTCAGAGTGTGTCTGAGAGGTGAATCGGAACTGGACAATGTGAAGGATTCCAAATACAAAGACTGTCCGAGAGTACCTGTGCATGGAGATGATGAGGATGAGCAGAAACTTGTGCAAAGCCAAGTGTGAGTCCACGAGAGCGTGCTATGAGAGAGCATTCTACTTCTACTGGAGAGCCTGTGATGTGTAACTCAGCGAGTGTCAGTGGAAGAGTAGTGGGTTCTGGACAAAGTGAGAGAAAATCAGGCAATTCAGAGGAAAAGCACACAGGTGTCAGATTTGGGAAAATTCACGTTCCCTCTAATTTGAGAGAAGCACAGATGTCTCCCCAGTGGAATACTGGAAGCAGCTATGCAGGAAGAGCAAAATTCTCTAGATACTCTGAGGTCATGGAGTATGTTCCGAGACCTCGTGGACATAAGGTATTCCAGTTCACTGGATATTTCAGTGAAAATGGATGCACATGGCAATGTTGTGAGATTCAAGGCCAGATTAGTGGCACAGGGATGCAGACAAATCCCTGGAGTGGATGTGATGGAGGTCTTGCTCCTACTAGTAGCTATGAGCTAGAAGAGCTCTGCTTGCTGTTGCTGCAAGAGAGGGCTGTGAAATTCATCAGTGGACGTTAAGACCGCCTTTCTGAATGGTGAGCTCGAGGAGGAAGTATATGTAACGCAACCTCCTGGCTTTGAGAATGGTGATAAGAATATTGTGTGCCGATTGAGAAAGCGTTGTATGGCCTGAAGCAGGCTCCACGTGCCTGGCACAAAACCCTGAATGACAAACTTGAAGTCATGGGTATGAGGTGTGCAAGAGTGATGCGGGGTGTATGTGGATGCTCTACTATGAGGAAGTCCTATGTGATCTATGTTGATGATCTTTGATAGTTCAAGGCATGTCAAATCGAGAGAGTGAAGGACTTCTCAAAAAAACACATCCATATCTTGGAATGAAGATTTCTTGGGATGTCAAGTATGAGAGATAAGATAAAGGGTGATAACAAAATCAGCATGTGGAGGATTGAGATGGCTGACTACAAATCGATGTCCCAAAGGCCTGCACGAGAGATGGGAGCGAC
>KV908563.1:0-65000 GCA_002005505.1 Botryococcus braunii
TCGAAGCCGTGGTAGATGCAATGTGGATGGTGGGATCGCCACTCGGTGGGGGACAATGTCAACACCATGCATGTTGCAGCCCGGAGTCTGCACGTTGATGGGGGAGTACACTGCTAGCACAAGCAATCAGTTGTGGATCCTGGGCACTTTTCTTGTGATTGGTGGACTATGTGACTAGAAGGACTTGGAAATTGGAGAGGATTGAAAATTCTTCTATGTGACTGGCAGGTCTTGGACTGTCTATGTCAATAGGGGGGACTTGGACTCTCTTGGATCTTGGACCTTGGAAATTTGTGTTGTTGGGACTTTTGGGAACGTTGGACTTTGTTTCTTTGTTTGTTTGTTTGTTCCTTTTGGATCATGGTTCAGAGCCAACGCAACCCGAGTCGTTCGGCATGAGCTGGAATATGTACCTTATGCGGATTTGTACAGTATGTTGACTTGGGATCATCCATTACGGGAACGGGACTCATTGGGAGCATGGAACTTCTCCATGGAAGTTCCCTACTTTTTGGACTTAAGCACTTTAATTATTCTTTTGTGTTGTATGTTTTTGGATTAGATTTTTATGTTCTCTTGGACTTGGGAAATTGGGACACTTGTTTTTCATGTTTGAACGTTTATTTCTTCATGTTTGTTCTTCGAATAAGATTAGACGCAAGTCTACCTAGTGTACTAGAAAAGCCATAAAAAATAAATAAATGGCAAGGAAGTGTTTACTTGGAGATATTCTACATTGGAAGTGGGGACCCCATGAACCACCAATTCGGCAGGGGTCAGACGGCAGTTGGAGGTTTGGGCCGTCCAGTTTACCGGTTTCTCTGGTTGTTCTTCTCAGTGAAAATCCTCGAGTGGGTTTGCATGAGGACATGCAAAGGACTAAGGGGGGATAATGTAACGGAATGCGAGGATTTCCGAGCATTTCGGGACATTTGCGGGAGACGCCCTTTGGCGCCATACTGCACGCCCGTGGGAGCCACGTGGTTAGCCGCTCGAACGAGAGTAGCACCTTCCGTCGGTGATGGTTGCTTACGCCATGCATAGTTGGCACTCCGTCATTGCGTGTGTTTGATGACAATAATTGTCACCGTTAGCACGCCAGCGAGTGGACGATCTAGGGCTCTCACGAAGGATAGAGGGACAGAAGTCGTACATGGGCCGAGTCCGAATGATAGGCGTCCCTTGGCTAGGAACCCGCGTGCCGAGTAGATTAACACGAGAGGACAGAACTGGAGAAACCACAAGGGTAAGCTGTGTGGTGGGGTGGTTCTTGTAAACGCTTGCTTGCCCCAAGTGACGGACCTCGTGTCGCGCCTCGTTCCTTGCTCCCTTCCTGCTTTACTTCCTTATAAATTCCGCTGAGTTATTACATTTGGTATCGGCGAAAGCCGTTATCAATCCTTTGGGGTTTTCGATCAAGTTGTTGGAAGTTGGCAGATGCCGATGCAAGGATCTAACTTTGGGATGCCCCTCGTAGATGAGCTCGGTGACATCAGATAGGTTTAAAAACCTTTCTGAGGACGACCGAAGCCTTTTGGAAGGTTCTTTGCGGGAAGGCTTCGAGGTTACGGATTTGTTAGAGGAGGACGTCGATTCCATGAACCCGATCGCCCCTACAACCGAGGGATCGGAAGGCAAAAGGAAGAAACGCCCCTTGTCAAAGGAAGATATTGAACAATACGTTGACGCTTTGGTTCAAGAAAAGTTGGAGGCTCGGCAGGGCGAGGCTCAAGCACCGATCCAAAAACCGGTGCAAGTGCGTGCTGCCCCTCCTTCTCTCTTTAACGGAAAACGTGGAAGTTTTATGTTTTTTGCACGGAAATTGGCATCATATGCTAAACTCACAAACGTGCCTGATGCTAAGTGGGTTGCTTTGGCAGTTCAACACTTGGAAGAAAGACCTCTTAAAGTGTGGGATGCTTTTGTGCGTAAGTGGGAAAAAGAGGGAGGAGAGGAAGATGCCATAGAGTGGGAAGACTTTAAAGCTTTTATGTCCAAAAGATATGATGCCACTGACACAGTAGCAATAGCAAGACAAAAGCTTGACAAAGTCTACCAGGGAAATGAAAGTGTGGAGAGGTACATTGAAAGATTTGTTGCTTTGCTTTCGGATATTGAGGTGGAATATGAAATGGTAGAGCAGGATAAGTTGCACTTATTCATGAAGGGTCTTAATGTGCAGTTAAGATTGGCCAGTACCATCAACCCCGGGACAGGGAAACCCTTCACAGACCTGGATGACTTGTGCTCCTTTGTGGTCAAGTATGAAGGTGGTTTCAAGAGTGCCCATGGGGATGCACAGGGAGGTCCCCCCAAGAGGAGGACACTATCAAACTTCCACACCAATCTTGGTGCAGCTCATATCCCAGAGGAAGTTCAAGGGTCACCACCCTTCTGGGGAGCTGTTGGAGGACCCCCTGGTGCACCAGGGAAGGGAGGAAAGTTGGACTCTCGGAAGGTCATCCCCGCTAATAGGGAGTGTTACTTTTGCAAACAGTTGGGCCATGAAGCATGGCAATGTCAGTTGAAAAGGGAGTGGTTGGCTGCTAAAGCTAAAGCGGGAGGGTTCCAACCACCAGTCTTTCAACCGGGTTACTTTCCCTCTGCACCACAGGCCCCACCAGTGGTGGCACCAGTGCAAGGAGGGCTTCCGCCACCTCAAGGAGGGCAAGGTAATTGGCAAGGGAAAGGAAAGGGAAGAGGGAAGTGGAAGGGGAAAGGGAAGGGGAAACCCAAAACTTGACTCGCAAGGGTCATGGATCCCCATTGTTTGGCCTATTTGTCTTCACTCTCTGAACCCTTTGAGTTGGTAGTACCTAAGAAAAATTGTGCAGAGGCTTGCTTGCATGATTTCTTTGCAAAGAGAAAACATGATCCCAGCCTTGGTGCCTGCTTTGTTGTTAGCCAAAAAGTCTGGAAAAGCAGGAGGTTTTTCTTAGAGTACAGGACAAAGGCCAAACTAAAAGTTCTTGCTCGGGGATGTAGGGGAGAACAATTCATGTTCTCGGGCAAGGCAGGAATATTTCCTTTTTCATTTGTGCTTGCATGTGTCATGCCACAACCATCTTGTCATGTAGGGCATGTGGGAAATCTCTCACCACTCAACCTGACTTTTGCCGTTACTGTTCGAGGCATGGAGTTTCGTGCACTCATGGACACTGGGGCTACCCATTCTTTTGTCCGAGGCAAAGTACTACAAGGGCTTAGGTATCATAAACCCTAAACCCTAAACCCTAAACCCTAAACCCTAAACCCTAATCCCGTATGCCCTAACCTCTCATGCCAAAGTTTTCGCAACTTGCAGTTATGTGCAGGTTTGTGCGCAGCATGATGTGCAGACATAGGGTTCACACACACTTGACAAGCCACCTGATATTTGGTGGGATAAATTCCCCTCAGAACATACAACCCATATCTTTCTACAATGCTGCACTCCCAACCCATGGGTCCCACCAGACTGCTGTAGGTCCCATTCTCACGTGGAACAAATTGAATACCATCCCTTACCCCAGCTGATACAGACAAGAGATTTGTGCTGGCCTGTGGAACACATTGTACATTATGGAGCCACAGTAACTGCCCTTCTGCATTCACCAGACACACACTCCCACTAGCAATGATGGAACCATGAGACTCTGATGTAGCCAACTGCAGTTGACGTGGTTCTGTGTACACTGTGGGGTTCTGCAATACACCAAAGTCATTAACCAGGTGGACAGTAGCCCCAGAGTCCACAAGCCATTCCTCGCACGAGTGCCCTATCCCACCACTTTGTAATACATTAAACGTCACACTGGGCAGTGAGATAGGAACGGCTTCTGCGTTTTTAGGACATGGAACATGGGTACTGTTGGATGCAGAGGGAACACTTGGCAGTGAATGCTTACTTCTGTCGCCAGCTTGCTCCTCTCCAGTACCCTTTTTCCATTTTGTGCACTCCTTGCTGATGTGTCCACGGCTCCCACACTCCCAGCACCTGACTTTTCGTGACCTCTTTCTGTCTTGCTCTGACTGGTCTGCCTCAGGGTCCTGGGACTTTGGGAGGACTGCCGCTGCCTTGGGAAGAGGTCGAGGGAGCTGGTCATTGAAGCCAGCACCATAGGCATGGCTCTGCAGGATTTTTACCACATCTTCTGAGGAGCGCCCGCAACAATGCCCATAGAGTGCTCCTTTGAACTGTGCTAGCTCAGTGGGGAGACAATCCACAATAGCATTAGTGACATCTTCGGGGTCAATGGAGTGGGAGTTGTCCAGGAGGTTCTGGAAAAGTATGAATTTTTTCATGACAAATGTCTCGAACGTCTCCTCCCTGGTCATGTGCTCTGTTTTGAGTGTGTGTAGCCACTGGCGGTTAACAGACTTGTTGTGTCCTCCAGTGAACTTATTGGCTATGTATAACAGGGCATCAAAGGCAGAGGGCTTCATTGTCAACATAGGACTCCACTCCACTGGGACACTGCCAGTGATCAGCATCATGGCAGCAGCATTTGCTCTCGTGAAAGGAAGGGGTTTCTGAAAGGCCTCCGTGCACTCCTTGTGGATGGCTGCAGTGGTCAGATCATAAAGCCAGGACTTGAAATTCCACCCATCCTTTAATAAGGGATGGGCTACCTTAACATTTGTTGTTGATGGCTTTGTTGTGTCCTCGTGCAGTAAGGCTGTCAGTATCGAAACCACTGGGAGTGCTGTCTTCTCCTGTTCTGTGGATTGACCACCCAGACTTACAGGAGGCTGTTGGTTCAGCTGGTCCATTGGAGATGATTCCGCAGACTGGGTCATTGTGTGAAAGGTTATGGGTTTCTGCAAGTCTGGGTCACTTTGCAGATATTGTGAAAGGTTATGGGCAGAGAGAACACCTGTAAGTCCGCAAAAGGATTTGTCAATGCACTTGTAGAGGTTTCGTCAGTCAGACCTCGACACACCCTTTGCGCGCGACTGATACAGGTTCGACAGGAGCGCCTTCCCTTGCGGCAACCAAAAAGCAAGTGCGACTGTCTCAAACACAAATCAAATATGCAATAGCAAGCTTCAACTTGTAGCAAACAGACAGGACTTCCATTCCGTGGCACAGGATTCGGCCAACCAACGAATGACGAGTCTGTCGCCTCCAGCAGTTAAATACCTGACCGTGTTTGGCGCCCAAGGGACTCGATAAAAGTCGAGTCCCTGAAAGCTTCTCATTCCAAAAGGTCCCTAATTGGTAATCCAATACGGATGATGTGTCCTAGACAAAATACCTAAAGGTCCCATTTTCTGTACCTAATTAAACACACTGATGTGGCCGCCTAAGAATTAGTTTGACTGACCTCGAAGACGTATTCGAGGTCCCAAAAACAAGTTCCACTGAGTGCCACGATGCTGTGTGAGTCAATGCAAAGTTGTCCAAACCTCTATGTGAAGTTACGTGAGGAAGACTGAGGTCTGTCAAGGAATTATGTCGCTTCACAGCCAAGTTCCTAGGACTAGCTGGAAGAAGTATGCAGTAGTTTGCACCTAAGGCCCAACAGTGTTGTGCCGTCCAGGGCAGCCTGGCATGCACGACTGTTTTGCCTAGGATGAGTCAGAAGAATACCTCTGAATAAGTCCAACGGTAATGCTCCCTGAGTAATTACCTGATCTAGGTCATTACTTACAACAAACAGTAATGCTCCCTAAGTAATTACCTGATCTAGGTCATTACCTACAACACTTCCCCTTGGACGTTTCAGAGGTCCAGCTATTGTACTACTTCTCAGGCAACGCCCACTGTAGTACATGCTTCTGGGTCAGGCGTGCTTCGGGGAGTTACTAGTGAAGGAGGTAGCTAATCTCCTCACCCTCCGCCTTTGCCCGTGGTCACTCGGTCGTGGTGAACACCAGCCGGAGAATAAGACGTCACTCGCGTGAAACGACACCAAGTGTATTGCGATGAATCTTGAACAACACAGGGACGAGTGGTTTCGTAAAGATGTCCGCCACATTCTTCTGGGTGGGTACATACTTCACGTCCACGTCACCCTGAATGACAGCAGCACGTGCATGGTGAAATGCCACAGCAACATGCTTGGTGTACTTGGAATTTACAAGATTCCGTAAATTCCGAACACACCCAGAGTTATCAATGAACAGAGGAGGTTTCCACACATCAACATGAATCTCCTCCAAGAAACCGCGAAGCCAAATGGCTTCTTTGACAGCATGACTAGCAGCTCGAAACTCTGATTCCACTGTTGATGTAGCAGTGGCACTTTGTTTCTTGCTGCCCCAAACAACTGACCCACCATAAACTTGGAACACGAAACCTGTAGTGGATGCTCGCATATCTAGATCACCCGCATAGTCGGCATCGACATAACCCTCAAGAGGAGATGTGCCCCCACCAAGCTGGAGTGCAAGATCCCGAGTGTCCTTCAAATACCGGACCACTCGAAGACCTTCTTGCATATGTGCAGTGGTAGGTGTGCCTCTATACCGTGAAAGAACCCCTACCGCATGAGCAATATCAGGACGTGTGGTATTAGCTAAATACAGAAGAGAGCCAATCAGCTCACAGTAACGATGCCCGGGTTCCAAAGCAACCCCAGCCCCATCAATGGGATTGGACTGAGTGGAGTGACTGGTGTGCACAAATGATTTACTCATGGGTGTGTCATAGGCCCGTGTGTCACCACTAAGTCCAAAACTGTCCACCAATGCATCTATCTTCAGCCCACTACTCATCCACATCAGCTTCCGCTCTCGATCTCGAACAATCTGACATCCCAGGAAATCCTTGACTTCCCCAAGATCATGAATAGAAAACTCTTTCCCTATAGTCTCCTTAAAGGCCAATACACGTGGGAGAGCCTTTGACATGATCAGCATGTCGTCTACAAAGAGAACCAAATACACAGGATCTTCCCCTGGAACATTTGACACATAGATTCCTGCATCTGACATGCATGCAGTAAATCCATGTTTAGCCAGTGTGGCATCAAGCGTATGATACCAGGCACGTGGAGCTTGTTTGAGGCCGTACAGAGCCTTACGCAAGCGACACACTTGGGGACCACCATTGTGAAATCCTGGAGGTTGAGTAACGTAAACCTCTTCCTCCAGATCCCCATTCAAAAAGGCCGTTTTTATATCGAGCTGATGAATTTCCATATCCTCAGCAGCTGCCTTACACAGAAGAACACGTCGAGCCCCAAAGCTACTGGTGGGTGCGAAGACCTCGTCCACATCAATACCCTGAATTTGACGACATCCTTGTGCAACAAGACGAGCTTTGTACCTTATAACATTACCATGGGCATCGACTTTAACAGAATAGATCCAGTGAACTGGGATGACTTTCTTTCCTCTGGGTCTTTCAGTGTACTCAAAGCACTCATGAGCATCGAGAGAGTTCTTCTCCTCGATCATGGCTTGTTCCCAAAACACCCACTGATCAGACATTCGTGCCTCACGATAGTTACTTGGTACAGGAATCTTGCTAAATCTCACTCCTGCAGGACTAGCAAGGCAAGCACGTAGAAAAGCAATACTGGCAGGTTCACTGGCATCCCCTCCTGAATCCGCCGTACGGAACACACATGAAGGCATCTCCCCACTGGGTTCTGCCCCATCTTGCTCATGCAAAATGTCTCTAACAATCCTGGCAGATCCTGCCCATGGATTATCTGAGCTCTGCCTTGTGGCAGATGGCAGATTATCAAAGAATGCAACCTTGCCTCTGGATCTCATCTGACCCACTACTCTCCGTGCTTCCTGACTCCCGCTCTCATCTTCTCTCACAGCAGCAGCAGTTATCATCTCTTCATGTTCACATACCATCTCAGAATGGTCCACTGCGTCATGCACATTGCTAACTCGAAGTCGAGTTTCACGATCAGATTCACATTTTGCATTAACAAGCCTCCCTACAGCCTCATCACGTACATGCATAGCAACAGCATTGTCATCGCTACACTGATCAACAGCACTTGAATCACCCTCCACTGCAGAGTCAGTGTCAACTCCAGTACCCCTCCCAGTACATTCTGCTTCTCCTGCTTCCCCTATGTCTCCTGCTTCCCCTGGTTCCCTGGACGTTGTAATCCCCCCTTCTTCTGTACTGATGTCATCATGTACAGTGACGGTGGTAGGAGCTTCATCAGCAGCTTCGATCCCAGCCTGCTCTGTGATGTCACCAGACTTGGGTTGCTGTTTACGAGCATTTCGTTGCTGCAGACGCTCTGCACGTGTCAAAGCTCCAGGCTGCAGCTGGAAACGTGCCGTACCACCAGGCCAGGGGAATGCGCCCGGGGTGCGTGAAGTTGGAGACTTGGCCAGTGGTACTGCCATGAGTCTCAGTCGGGCTATGGTGCGAATCCCTCCACTGGTGGTTGGTGCAGAGGTCCCATGCCTGGTAGCAGCATGCATGCGCCTGGGCACCTCACTGACTCCAGGTGATTGGCTTGAGGATGCTGGACGAGGCGCTGTAGAGCCAGGAGACGCCACTGGGGATGACGCGGCGGGGGCGCAGGGTGCAGTGAGGTTGGAGTGCCTAGTGCGCGCAGGGGGTGCACAAGGTGCGCGGGGTGCAGTGGGGTCTGGATGCAGTCGGGCAGTTTGAGGGCGAGCTGGGGAGGGTTCATCGTCCTCGCTACTGTTGTCCTCCATGGGAATTGTTGCCTCAGTGGATGCAGGGGTCTCCAATTCCACAGGATTCAGGTCCTGGTCCAGGCTGGGTCCCAATTGAGGTGAGGCTGGGTCCGGATCCAGGCTAGATCCAGGCTGGGTTGCAGATACAGGACCGGGCCCAGCAGCTTGCAGCCCAATGGCAGACGCACCACTCTGGCTCTCCACAAAATGTACACTCGGAGACACCACTGTCCTACCAGGCAGTCGGACCTTGTACCCCTTGGTGTGTGGACAGTATCCCACAAACATACCTGCCTCAGACTGTGCACCCAAAGATGACACCTGGTGTTTGGCATGTTTCACGTATGCCAAACAGCCCCACTTGCGCAAATGGGACAGATCAGGGACAGAGCCAGTGAACATTTCAAATGGGGTTTTCTCCTGACCAGAGACTGGCATCACATTATGTAAATATGCAGCAGTAAGCATTGCATCCACCCAAAGACTCTCATCTGCCTGAACACCCAACAGCAATGTTCTGGCCTTCTCTTTCAATGTTCGATTCATTCTCTCAGCAACTCCATTCTGCTGTGGAGTATACGCGGCAGAGGTCTCAGTGTGAATGCCATTCTCTGTACAGAACCCATGAAACGTTTTATTCAAGAACTCTGTGCCCCTGTCAGTCCTAACCGCCTTAACCTTGGATTCTGTCTGTCTCTCCCAGTATGTAATAGTGTCTGTCAAATGAGATGCAATGGTAGCCTTGCTAGTGACTGGTAACACTGAAACGAAATTAGACAACTCATCCACTACTGTGACAGAAAACTTTTCCCCTTCAACGCCAGGAGTTGACATGGCACCAACCGTATCCGCATGTATTCGATGCAGTACTCGAGGCGGCTCATGTGAACTTGGCTTGAAAGATGGTTTACACTGCTTTCCCCGAACACAAGGGTCACAGTGAGTATCGCACTTTGAACAAGGAAGAAGGGACACAGGTATCCCAGTACACAACTCCTCCCTGCTCAAACGCTCTGTGGCTGTCTTCCCAGGATGCCCTAACCTCTCATGCCAAAGTTTTCGCAACTTGCAGTTATGTGCAGGTTTGTGCGCAGCATGATGTGCAGACATAGGGTTCACACACACTTGACAAGCCACCTGATATTTGGTGGGATAAATTCCCCTCAGAACATACAACCCATATCTTTCTACAATGCTGCACTCCCAACCCATGGGTCCCACCAGACTGCTGTAGGTCCCATTCTCACGTGGAACAAATTGAATACCATCCCTTACCCCAGCTGATACAGACAAGAGATTTGTGCTGGCCTGTGGAACACATTGTACATTATGGAGCCACAGTAACTTCCCTTCTGCATTCACCAGACACACACTCCCACTAGCAATGATGGAACCATGAGACTCTGATGTAGCCAACTGCAGTTGACGTGGTTCTGTGTACACTGTGGGGTTCTGCAATACACCAAAGTCATTAACCAGGTGGACAGTAGCCCCAGAGTCCACAAGCCATTCCTCGCACGAGTGCCCTATCCCACCACTTTGTAATACATTAAACGTCACACTGGGCAGTGAGATAGGAACGGCTTCTGCGTTTTTAGGACATGGAACATGGGTACTGTTGGATGCAGAGGGAACACTTGGCAGTGAATGCTTACTTCTGTCGCCAGCTTGCTCCTCTCCAGTACCCTTTTTCCATTTTGTGCACTCCTTGCTGATGTGTCCACGGCTCCCACACTCCCAGCACCTGACTTTTCGTGACCTCTTTCTGTCTTGCTCTGACTGGTCTGCCTCAGGGTCCTGGGACTTTGGGAGGACTGCCGCTGCCTTGGGAAGAGGTGAGGGAGCTGGTCATTGAAGCCAGCACCATAGGCATGGCTCTGCAGGATTTTTACCACATCTTCTGAGGAGCGCCCGCAACAATGCCCATAGAGTGCTCCTTTGAACTGTGCTAGCTCAGTGGGGAGACAATCCACAATAGCATTAGTGACATCTTCGGGGTCAATGGAGTGGGAGTTGTCCAGGAGGTTCTGGAAAAGTATGAATTTTTTCATGACAAATGTCTCGAACGTCTCCTCCCTGGTCATGTGCTCTGTTTTGAGTGTGTGTAGCCACTGGCGGTTAACAGACTTGTTGTGTCCTCCAGTGAACTTATTGGCTATGTATAACAGGGCATCAAAGGCAGAGGGCTTCATTGTCAACATAGGACTCCACTCCACTGGGACACTGCCAGTGATCAGCATCATGGCAGCAGCATTTGCTCTCGTGAAAGGAAGGGGTTTCTGAAAGGCCTCCGTGCACTCCTTGTGGATGGCTGCAGTGGTCAGATCATAAAGCCAGGACTTGAAATTCCACCCATCCTTTAATAAGGGATGGGCTACCTTAACATTTGTTGTTGATGGCTTTGTTGTGTCCTCGTGCAGTAAGGCTGTCAGTATCGAAACCACTGGGAGTGCTGTCTTCTCCTGTTCTGTGGATTGACCACCCAGACTTACAGGAGGCTGTTGGTTCAGCTGGTCCATTGGAGATGATTCCGCAGACTGGGTCATTGTGTGAAAGGTTATGGGTTTCTGCAGTCTGGGTCACTTTGCAGATATGAATCGTTCTGGATATGACGTGCAGCAGGTATTCAAGGCGGACTCCTCGTACTCTGCAACCTTGGCTTCGGCGTAGCTCGATGGGCAGGTGGGCCCATAACCTGTGAAAGGTTATGGGCAGAGAGAACACCTGTAAGTCCGCAAAAGGATTTGTCAATGCACTTGTAGAGGTTTCGTCAGTCAGACCTCGACACACCCTTTGCGCGCGACTGATACAGGTTCGACAGGAGCGCCTTCCCTTGCGGCAACCAAAAAGCAAGTGCGACTGTCTCAAACACAAATCAAATATGCAATAGCAAGCTTCAACTTGTAGCAAACAGACAGGACTTCCATTCCGTGGCACAGGATTCGGCCAACCAACGAATCGATTACATGGGACAATATTACTGCTTGCCCTACTGGCACAATCTCATATACGCATAAATTACTTCTCACATCAGCTGGTTTTATAGCATCGTCTCAAACATGTTCTGTGCCGGACCTGAGTCCGGCACACTCGTTCCCTTGACGACCTAATAGCACAGCTTTGCGACAGTCAACGAAATATCTAACCAAATAGGAATTATATCATTAAATCACAACTACATCAATACCTGTAAGTCCGCAAAAGGATTTGTCAATGCACTTGTAGAGGTTTCGTCAGTCAGACCTCGACACACCTATTGCCCCGAGCATTACGATTTAGCCAGAGCAATGAGCAACATTGCAAATGCAGTGGTTATCAAATACATCATGCTATTCTATCATCTGTCAAAGTGCCAACGTACCCTTTGCGCGCGACTGATACAGGTTCGACAGGAGCGCCTTCCCTTGCGGCAACCAAAAAGCAAGTGCGACTGTCTCAAACACAAATCAAATATGCAATAGCAAGCTTCAACTTGTAGCAAACAGACAGGACTTCCATTCCGTGGCACAGGATTCGGCCAACCAACGAATGACGAGTCTGTCGCCTCCAGCAGTTAAATACCTGACCGTGTTTGGCGCCCAAGGGACTCGATAAAAGTCGAGTCCCTGAAAGCTTCTCATTCCAAAAGGTCCCTAATTGGTAATCCAATACGGATGATGTGTCCTAGACAAAATACCTAAAGGTCCCATTTTCTGTACCTAATTAAACACACTGATGTGGCCGCCTAAGAATTAGTTTGACTGACCTCGAAGACGTATTCGAGGTCCCAAAAACAAGTTCCACTGAGTGCCACGATGCTGTGTGAGTCAATGCAAAGTTGTCCAAACCTCTATGTGAAGTTACGTGAGGAAGACTGAGGTCTGTCAAGGAATTATGTCGCTTCACAGCCAAGTTCCTAGGACTAGCTGGAAGAAGTATGCAGTAGTTTGCACCTAAGGCCCAACAGTGTTGTGCCGTCCAGGGCAGCCTGGCATGCACGACTGTTTTGCCTAGGATGAGTCAGAAGAATACCTCTGAATAAGTCCAACAGTAATGCTCCCTAAGTAATTACCTGATCTAGGTCATTACTACAACAAATGTAGCTTGTATGACTGTAAACTGAAACGAAATAACAATCATCCACTACGTGACAGAAAACTTCCTTCACGCAGAGTGACATCACCACGTATCCATGTACATGCAGTACTCAGCGGCTCATGGAACTGGCTTGAAAGATGTTTACTTCTGTCGCCAGCTTGCTCCTCTCCAGTACCCTTTTTCCATTTTGTGCACTCCTTGCTGATGTGTCCACGGCTCCCACACTCCAGCACCTGACTTTTCGTGACCTCTTTCTGTCTTGCTCTGACTGGTCTGCCTCAGGGTCCTGGGACTTTGGGAGGACTGCCGCTGCCTTGGGAAGAGGTCGAGGGAGCTGGTCATTGAAGCCAGCACCATAGGCATGGCTCTGCAGGATTTTTACCACATCTTCTGAGGAGCGCCCGCAACAATGCCCATAGAGTGCTCCTTTGAACTGTGCTAGCTCAGTGGGGAGACAATCCACAATAGCATTAGTGACATCTTCGGGGTCAATGGAGTGGGAGTTGTCCAGGAGGTTCTGGAAAAGTATGAATTTTTTCATGACAAATGTCTCGAACGTCTCCTCCCTGGTCATGTGCTCTGTTTTGAGTGTGTGCAGCCACTGGCGGTTAACAGACTTGTTGTGTCCTCCAGTGAACTTATTGGCTATGTATAACAGGGCATCAAAGGCAGAGGGCTTCATTGTCAACATAGGACTCCACTCCACTGGGACACTGCCAGTGATCAGCATCATGGCAGCAGCATTTGCTCTCGTGAAAGGAAGGGGTTTCTGAAAGGCCTCCGTGCACTCCTTGTGGATGCTGCAGTGGTCAGATCATAAAGCCAGGACTTGAAATTCCACCCATCCTTTAATAAGGGATGGGCTACCTTAACATTTGTTGTTGATGGCTTTGTTGTGTCCTCGTGCAGTAAGGCTGTCAGTATCGAAACCACTGGGAGTGCTGTCTTCTCCTGTTCTGTGGATTGACCACCCAGACTTACAGGAGGCTGTTGGTTCAGCTGGTCCATTGGAGATGATTCCGCAGACTGGGTCATTGTGTGAAAGGTTATGGGTTTCTGCAAGTCTGGGTCACTTTGCAGATATGAATCGTTCTGGATATGACGTGCAGCAGGTATTCAAGGCGGACTCCTCGTACTCTGCAACCTTGGCTTCGGCGTAGCTCGATGGGCAGGTGGGCCCATAACCTGTGAAAGGTTATGGGCAGAGAGAACACCTGTAAGTCCGCAAAAGGATTTGTCAATGCACTTGTAGAGGTTTCGTCAGTCAGACCTCGACACACCCTTTGCGCGCGACTGATACAGGTTCGACAGGAGCGCCTTCCCTTGCGGCAACCAAAAAGCAAGTGCGACTGTCTCAAACACAAATCAAATATGCAATAGCAAGCTTCAACTTGTAGCAAACAGACAGGACTTCCATTCCGTGGCACAGGATTCGGCCAACCAACGAATGACGAGTCTGTCGCCTCCAGCAGTTAAATACCTGACCGTGTTTGGCGCCCAAGGGACTCGATAAAAGTCGAGTCCCTGAAAGCTTCTCATTCCAAAAGGTCCCTAATTGGTAATCCAATACGGATGATGTGTCCTAGACAAAATACCTAAAGGTCCCATTTTCTGTACCTAATTAAACACACTGATGTGGCCGCCTAAGAATTAGTTTGACTGACCTCGAAGACGTATTCGAGGTCCCAAAAACAAGTTCCACTGAGTGCCACGATGCTGTGTGAGTCAATGCAAAGTTGTCCAAACCTCTATGTGAAGTTACGTGAGGAAGACTGAGGTCTGTCAAGGAATTATGTCGCTTCACAGCCAAGTTCCTAGGACTAGCTGGAAGAAGTATGCAGTAGTTTGCACCTAAGGCCCAACAGTGTTGTGCCGTCCAGGGCAGCCTGGCATGCACGACTGTTTTGCCTAGGATGAGTCAGAAGAATACCTCTGAATAAGTCCAACGGTAATGCTCCCTGAGTAATTACCTGATCTAGGTCATTACTTACAACAAACAGTAATGCTCCCTAAGTAATTACCTGATCTAGGTCATTACCTACAACAGATATGAATCGTTCTGGATATGACGTGCAGCAGGTATTCAAGGCGGACTCCTCGTACTCTGCAACCTTGGCTTCGGCGTAGCTCGATGGGCAGGTGGGCCCATAACCTGTGAAAGGTTATGGGCAGAGAGAACACCTGTAAGTCCGCAAAAGGATTTGTCAATGCACTTGTAGAGGTTTCGTCAGTCAGACCTCGACACACCCTTTGCGCGCGACTGATACAGGTTCGACAGGAGCGCCTTCCCTTGCGGCAACCAAAAAGCAAGTGCGACTGTCTCAAACACAAATCAAATATGCAATAGCAAGCTTCAACTTGTAGCAAACAGACAGGACTTCCATTCCGTGGCACAGGATTCGGCCAACCAACGAATCGATTACATGGGACAATATTACTGCTTGCCCTACTGGCACAATCTCATATACGCATAAATTACTTCTCACATCAAGTTGTTTTATAGCATCGTCTCAAACATGTTCTGTGCCGGACCTGAGTCCGGCACACTCGTTCCCTTGACGACCTAATAGCACAGCTTTGCGACAGTCAACGAAATATCTAACCAAATAGGAATTATATCATTAAATCACAACTACATCAATACCTGTAAGTCCGCAAAAGGATTTGTCAATGCACTTGTAGAGGTTTCGTCAGTCAGACCTCGACACACCTATTGCCCCGAGCATTACGATTTAGCCAGAGCAATGAGCAACATTGCAAATGCAGTGGTTATCAAATACATCATGCTATTCTATCATCTGTCAAAGTGCCAACGTACCCTTTGCGCGCGACTGATACAGGTTCGACAGGAGCGCCTTCCCTTGCGGCAACCAAAAAGCAAGTGCGACTGTCTCAAACACAAATCAAATATGCAATAGCAAGCTTCAACTTGTAGCAAACAGACAGGACTTCCATTCCGTGGCACAGGATTCGGCCAACCAACGAATGACGAGTCTGTCGCCTCCAGCAGTTAAATACCTGACCGTGTTTGGCGCCCAAGGGACTCGATAAAAGTCGAGTCCCTGAAAGCTTCTCATTCCAAAAGGTCCCTAATTGGTAATCCAATACGGATGATGTGTCCTAGACAAAATACCTAAAGGTCCCATTTTCTGTACCTAATTAAACACACTGATGTGGCCGCCTAAGAATTAGTTTGACTGACCTCGAAGACGTATTCGAGGTCCCAAAAACAAGTTCCACTGAGTGCCACGATGCTGTGTGAGTCAATGCAAAGTTGTCCAAACCTCTATGTGAAGTTACGTGAGGAAGACTGAGGTCTGTCAAGGAATTATGTCGCTTCACAGCCAAGTTCCTAGGACTAGCTGGAAGAAGTATGCAGTAGTTTGCACCTAAGGCCCAACAGTGTTGTGCCGTCCAGGGCAGCCTGGCATGCACGACTGTTTTGCCTAGGATGAGTCAGAAGAATACCTCTGAATAAGTCCAACAGTAATGCTCCCTGAGTAATTACCTGATCTAGGTCATTACTTACAACAAACAGTAATGCTCCCTAAGTAATTACCTGATCTAGGTCATTACCTACAACAGGATGTTTCGGACTCTTGTTGATTCGGTCGATTTCGAAGTACGAGTCGATCGGCCACGTACAATAAACAATTGGCTGCAAAGTGTACTTGTTTTTAAGTACGATCGGTTATTTTGCGAATGAGTCGACGAGGCCGATCGACAAGGCGTAGAAGTATTTCTGTCCATAAGTGTCGACGGAGCTGATCGACTGGGCCGATCGACGCGGCATATAGCATTCTGGCAAGTAGTATTCTGTCAATAGGAATCTGTTTTGCACGGAACAACGATTCTAGGTGGATAAAGGGGTAGAGACAGAGTCGTATCCTCAGACATTCGATTGCTGTCTCCGGTGCCTCAAGTCGGACCTCTGTATTTCCGTTTGGCACCGTCCTTTGCCTTCATTAACTCAGCTGTCGCTTGCTATGCAGGTGTGTTTAGTTGTTTCGAGCTTTATTGTATAGTTTGATATATGTAATAGACATTCGATTGCTGTCTCCGGTGCCTCAAGTCGGACCTCTGTATTTCCGTTTGGCACCGTCCTTTGCCTGCATTAACTCAGCTGTCGCTTGCTATGCAGGAATCCTGAAACTGTTTTTGATCAAATTGACATCAAATAATCGAATATGGTATCGGCGACACATTTGGTGTCGATACTGGTCACTGCTCCCGCCAGCAGCGAGGAGAATAATACGCATACAATTATTTGCAAGCTTCAGCAAGTCTCCAGAAATTCTCGCCCATTTCTCTGCTTTTAACGTAGTTGTTTGTAGTGTCTTGGGTTGAACGATCGCTTGGAACTTCGGGTTGCTGGATTGTCTCGCTGGAAAGGCACTTGTGTTGATAGTAGTGAGAGACAATTGGATGTATTGGCTGTTGGGATCTGGTGGTTGTGGAATATCTGTTTAAAGTGCAAGCAAGTTTGTTTTCCTTTTAATCTTTCTTTGCCAGTTGCACGTCAAGGCTTCTGGAATAATGTCACAGACAGAATCACAAGATGAAGGATTCAATGTCAGTATTGAGATAGAACCTGCCAGCCCAATGGGCAGGAATGTCTTTAGGAATCCTACCTATGATGCAGAAGCAGTCACTGATGATTCTGTGTCACATGTTACAGGGGTCCTAAATGGAATGCAGCAGCAAACTGATGAGGGTCTACAAAGACCACAGGGAGACTCAGAATGGGAAGCATGGGGATATGATCCACAGACTCAAAACATACCTCTAAACCCTGCTTTCTCAAGACGAGACAACCTTGGTACCTTTGTACCTGCTCAGCAAGCTGCTGCATCTCCTGCCCCTATGTCTTCTAGAGTGCTAGGCTTTCAAACAAATTTGCCTGCCTCCAGACCTGTCTTAAGCCCTTTGTTTGGGATACCTAGGACTGCAGTCAGGATCCCAGTGAGGCCTACACACTTACCTGTACCTAGTGCACCACTGGCAGGTGCACCAGTCAATGTTTCCTCATTCATGACAAGTGTACCACACACAGGTATTATGCTCCTTTCAGGAAACATAAATCAGGCAAGTACAGCATCAGGTACTACAGTAGTGCATGTTCCCTTGGCAACTGGTGGCACAATGCCAATCAGTCTTCCAACATCTACAATTTTAAACTCTATTGCACCAACTGTTCAAAGTGTGAGTGCTACACAGGGAACTGCTGCACAGTCAACGGCACAAGTGTCTGCCCCACCTCCTCCACCTCCACCAGGTGGTGGGCCTCCTTATAGTGGTCCACCAGGAGGTGGTGGCTGGCCTCCAAATCCACCAGGGGGTTCTTCCTCAGGCCCTCCCTGGTTTAGTGGTGTACCTCGCAGTTGGGGTATGGTGAATTCCAACCCCTATGGTTACAGTGGGTATCCCTTCATGAAGTTCAATTCTCCTTCTCAAAGGCTTACTCCAAAGTTAGAGCCCCTTAAACTTAATGATGATAACTGGGTCATATGGTCTAGATATGTTCATGCAATGCTTATAGAGATGGGGGTAGAATACTGTATTCTTCATGACATGAGAGGTTATTTAGATGATTATAAGGCCCAGAGCATTATAACACAGTCTTGTTCAGAGGAGTATCAAATACAAATCTCTGATCATTTGTCTGCCTACTCTATGTGGGACTACTTGATGGCCTTATTTGTTACAAAAGCAAATGGCAAAATCATATCTCTCCAGGAAGAGTCCCGCACCTTCAAGATGCATACAAATGAGAAACCTTCCTCATATGTACTAAGGGGTAGAAAAATAGCCAACACAATTAAAAGCTTAGGACATGAGTTCAGTGACCTCTCACTCTGCACTATGCTTTTAAATGGACTCCCTGAGGAGTATAATATACATAAGCAGGTTCAACAATCTATTATAGTGTCCAATCCTGATGTGAATCTGCTACAACACTCTTTAGAGCTGGCACATATGCAGATAGTGAATAAGAAACTCCAAACCCCACCACCTAAAAATAACACCTTTAACCAGAAGTCCTCTCCTGGTCAAGGTTACAACCTTAAGTATAAGGCACCAAATTCCCCTACTTCAAATGCTGTAGAGAAAGGTGCTAATCAAGGTGGTGGTGGGCAGAGTGGTAAAACAGCCTTCCAACAGATAGGGAGGCCTTTACCATTTTGCAGGTACTGCAAGCAGGATGGACACAGCATAGAGACCTGCCCAAAGTTGGAGGGGAAGAGAGTTAGCTTTGCTTCTCCACCAAAGCAGAGCCACTGCACACAGCTATATACAGTTTGCTCTGAACCCTCTATTTCTGGTTGGCTGATAGATTCTGGTTCAACAGATCATATTTCCCCTGACTGTGAGAATATGATGAATTATCTCAAGTATGATAAACCAGATATCCTGATAGTAGCAAATGGTGGTAGGGAGGAAATCATTGGTGAGGGTACTGTGCAGGTCTTCCTGGAAACAGGAAACTCTCTTTACCTGTACAATGTTAAACATGTACCCTCAGCTAAAAAGCGTTTATTGTCTGTAGGGAAGGCCTATCATGATGGGTTAGATGTTCATATAAATGGCATTCACTGTCACCTTACAGATTCAAATGGTGATCTTGTGGGCATTGCTGAACATGTATACCCTTATCAGTGGCTCACAGACCTTTCTATACAAAACAGTGTTCCCCTACCAGTGTCAAATGAAAAGACACAGTGCAACCATACAAAGGTGGATGTAGATCTGGTAAACATATGGCATCAGCGTTTTGGTCATCTCTCTGCTCAAAACTTGCAAAGGTTGAGCAGGGAGAAAATGGTAGAAGGCTTAAAACTCCCATCAGGTGACCTATCCAAGTGCATTGGTCATCAAGGTACTTGCGATGCCTGTATGCATGGGAGGCAGACAGCCTCACCATTTAAATCAACCCAAAATACTTGTTCAAAACCTCTTGAAGTCATTCACATGGACCTTATGGGCCCCATAGATCCTGAAACTCCTGAAGGATACAAGTATGCCCTTGTCATTTTGGATGAGTTCACAGAGTACTCATTTGTTGTTCTGATTAAATCTAAGAGTGATGCAGCAAAAGAAGCTACATACATTCTCACAGCTTTGCAAAACCAGCAAGACTGTAAAGTACAATTTATCAGAACAGATAATGGTACTGAGTTCAATGGGTTGTTCAAATTCTGTAGGGAGCATGGGGCAGTTCACCAGAAGACTGCCCCATATGCACATCAGCAGAATGGGAAAATAGAGAGGCTCAACCGTACGCTACAGGAGAAAGCAAGGTGTTTGCTAGCTGCCTCAGGTTTATCATCTGAAAACTGGGGTGAAGCTCTTCTTACTTCAAATTATGTTAGAAATATGTCTCCTGTTAAGCACTTGAGCAAAACCCCATTTGAAATGATGCATGGAAAGGCTCCCAATGTTTCACATCTCAGAATCTTTGGCTCCAAATGTTTTCTCCTTCTTCCTAAGTCAAAGAGGCGAGGGAAATTTGAGCCTGTCAGTGCTGAGGGTATCTTTGTAGGTTATGATGGCCTTAGCAAGAACTACAAAGTTCTTGTTGATGGAAAGATTGATTTTTACTGCAGAGAATATGTCAAATTCTCTGAACATGCTGTTCATGATCTGCCTGAAGCACTGGCTGAAGACGATGAGGATGACACTTGCCCATCACTAGTGAGTGTCTCTGATTCTGACTCAGAAGATGGTCATTCTGATGATGGTGATACCACTGAGCAAATGCCTGATGTCTCTTTTGCATTAGATATCCCAGAAATTAGCTTAGAGCTAGATCAGGGTACTACACTAGTTAGTGCTGGAGAGCAAACGGGAAAGGATCAGGACCACTTTGGTCTTGATCCTAGTGGGACTAAGCATGGTAAAAGTGCAGCCGCGGGAAGTACGGACGCTTTAGGTCCAGAACCCTGTTACACAAGTGCTGCAAGTCCGCGCCCACTTAAGGGTGTTCCACAAGCGACTATCCATGAAATGAGTGGGGGGAGTGTCCCAGACCCCCAATTCGAACCTGGAGTAGACCAGGATGTGGTCCCTAAGCCTCCAGCAGGTGGTTTCAGCAGTAAGTATCCAGTTAGGAATAGGAAAAATGCAGAAACACATCCCTGGTGGTCTGGTTCACACACTACAGAAACCCAAACCTCTTTCCTTGGATATGTTCAAGTCCAAAAAGACACAATATATGTTGAACCTGTCACTTACTTTCAAGCTATCAACTCCCCTGAAGCTGAAAAATGGTTGGATGCCATGAAAGATGAAATGCAGTCTCTCTCTGCTCTTGGCACCTGGACATATGTGGAAGTTTCAGATGCACAACGCAAAAAGGCCCTCCCTGTCAAATGGGTTTACAAAATAAAGGTCACTGAAACAGGGGAGGTGGATAGATTTAAAGCAAGACTGGTAGCCAAGGGTTTCAAACAGATATATGGCATAGATTACACTGAAGTCTATGCCCCTGTGTCTAAACATACCACACTAAGGTACCTGTTGGCGAAGGCTGTGAACAGGGACATGCATGTGCATCAGATGGATGTCAGCACAGCCCTCCTACATGGGAAATTAGCAGAGGAAATTTATGTGCAGCAACCAGAGGGTTTTCATGTAGGTGGACCCAATACTGTTTGCAAGCTGCACAAGGCCCTCTATGGGCTCAAGCAGGCGCCCAAGGCTTGGTATGACACTATCAGTCATGTCCTTGTGAGTTCAGGTTTTACTATCTCAGATGCTGATCCATCCCTATTCATCCTGAACAAGTCAGAGGGGTCTGTAGTCTATCTTCTGCTGTATGTTGATGACATACTATTACTATCACAGAGCATGTCTGTCATAACAGAAGCCAAATCACTTATGTCCAGTCATTTCAGCATAAAGGACTTAGGGGAGGCAAAACACTTTCTAGGCATGCAAATAAAACAAGAGAGAGATGCAAATGGTGCTTTGTTGTCAATTACACTCTCAAATGAGAAATTGATCAGTGACATGCTTGAGAGTTTCGATTTAAAAGGGGACAAGCCCAAATCTACTCCCCTCGATAGATCAATGAAACTCAAAAAGGGAGAAGGCAAACCACTTCCCCAAAACAACAGATATGGGGAACTGGTTGGGGGTGTTCTTTACTTGTCAAACACTACCAGACCAGACATTTTGTTGTAGGTAATGACCTAGATCAGGTAATTACTTAGGGAGCATTACTGTTTGTTGTAAGTAATGACCTAGATCAGGTAATTACTCAGGGAGCATTACCGTTGGACTTATTCAGAGGTATTCTTCTGACTCATCCTAGGCAAAACAGTCGTGCATGCCAGGCTGCCCTGGACGGCACAACACTGTTGGGCCTTAGGTGCAAACTACTGCATACTTCTTCCAGCTAGTCCTAGGAACTTGGCTGTGAAGCGACATAATTCCTTGACAGACCTCAGTCTTCCTCACGTAACTTCACATAGAGGTTTGGACAACTTTGCATTGACTCACACAGCATCGTGGCACTCAGTGGAACTTGTTTTTGGGACCTCGAATACGTCTTCGAGGTCAGTCAAACTAATTCTTAGGCGGCCACATCAGTGTGTTTAATTAGGTACAGAAAATGGGACCTTTAGGTATTTTGTCTAGGACACATCATCCGTATTGGATTACCAATTAGGGACCTTTTGGAATGAGAAGCTTTCAGGGACTCGACTTTTATCGAGTCCCTTGGGCGCCAAACACGGTCAGGTATTTAACTGCTGGAGGCGACAGACTCGTCATTCGTTGGTTGGCCGAATCCTGTGCCACGGAATGGAAGTCCTGTCTGTTTGCTACAAGTTGAAGCTTGCTATTGCATATTTGATTTGTGTTTGAGACAGTCGCACTTGCTTTTTGGTTGCCGCAAGGGAAGGCGCTCCTGTCGAACCTGTATCAGTCGCGCGCAAAGGGTACGTTGGCACTTTGACAGATGATAGAATAGCATGATGTATTTGATAACCACTGCATTTGCAATGTTGCTCATTGCTCTGGCTAAATCGTAATGCTCGGGGCAATAGGTGTGTCGAGGTCTGACTGACGAAACCTCTACAAGTGCATTGACAAATCCTTTTGCGGACTTACAGGTATTGATGTAGTTGTGATTTAATGATATAATTCCTATTTGGTTAGATATTTCGTTGACTGTCGCAAAGCTGTGCTATTAGGTCGTCAAGGGAACGAGTGTGCCGGACTCAGGTCCGGCACAGAACATGTTTGAGACGATGCTATAAAACCAGCTAATGTGAGAAGTAATTTATGCGTATATGAGATTGTGCCAGTAGGGCAAGCAGTAATATTGTCCCATGTAATCAATTCGTTGGTTGGCCGAATCCTGTGCCACGGAATGGAAGTCCTGTCTGTTTGCTACAAGTTGAAGCTTGCTATTGCATATTTGATTTGTGTTTGAGACAGTCGCACTTGCTTTTTGGTTGCCGCAAGGGAAGGCGCTCCTGTCGAACCTGTATCAGTCGCGCGCAAAGGGTGTGTCGAGGTCTGACTGACGAAACCTCTACAAGTGCATTGACAAATCCTTTTGCGGACTTACAGGTGTTCTCTCTGCCCATAACCTTTCACACATTTCCTACTCTGCTTCTCTCCTAGCAAGATTCTCAAACTCCCCGACTTCTATTCACTGGGGGGCTGGGATTCATCTGCTCCAGTATCTGTCAGAGACCAAGGAGTTAGGTCTCAAATGGGAAAGGAGCAAGGGAGGGATCATTGGATATGTTGATTCAGACTTTGCAGGGGATCTGGATGGGTACAGATCCACCTCTGGTTTTATCTTCCTGTCTGATGGCACGGCTATCTCTTGGGGTAGCAAACTCCAAAAGCTGGCTGCCCTGTCAACTGTTGAGGCTGAATTCATAGCAATGAGCACTGGTGTCCAGGAGGCACTTTGGCTGTCCAAGTTGGTGCAGGATGTTGGAGAGGATCTGGGAGGTGCAGTCATACTCTCAGATAATACTGGAGCCCTGGCCAACATTAGAGGCATACCCATTTCACCCAGGACGAAGCACATTGGAGTCCGCTATCACAGAGTGAGGGGTGAAGTGGTCAAGGGGAACATTAATCCTCAATACATCCACACATCAGAAAATGTTGCTGATATGTTCACCAAAATTCTACCAAAAGCCTCATTTGTTAAGTTCAGGGAGATGGCAGGAATGAAATGATTTTTTTTTTGCTTTTGACTATCAAGATAAATCAGACACCCTGCGCATCAACAGATACTCCCCACCATAAACCCACCTTGAAGAAGGGGGAGATGACACCGCACCCAATAAAAAAGAGGGGGGGTCATTTGGTGGCTGGATGTCAAGGGGTTTGTGGCTGACACGGTTTGGAGCACCGAGCCATGGCAACATCTGATGATTTTCTTGATGCTCATTAGCCTTAAAATGTTACCAGTTAATGAATTGCATAAAAGTTTCATACTTCACATGAGGGGAGGTGTTGGCAAAGACATCTTTTATTGGACATATAATGTCTTAGCATAAGTTGCATGTTCGTATGAACCTTAGTTTATGGCCCTACAATAATGAACAGTTATCTTACTTTGCAAAAATTGGGTCTTTCCGTAAAATCCGGAGGTTCTTAGAGATACGGATGTTTTAGGACGACAACGGATGTTTCGGACTCTTGTTGATTCGGTCGATTTCGAAGTACGAGTCGATCGGCCACGTACAATAAACAATTGGCTGCAAAGTGTACTTGTTTTTAAGTACGATCGGTTATTTTGCGAATGAGTCGACGAGGCCGATCGACAAGGCGTAGAAGTATTTCTGTCCATAAGTGTCGACGGAGCTGATCGACTGGGCCGATCGACGCGGCATATAGCATTCTGGCAAGTAGTATTCTGTCAATAGGAATCTGTTTTGCACGGAACAACGATTCTAGGTGGATAAAGGGGTAGAGACAGAGTCGTATCCTCAGACATTCTGTTGTAGGTAATGACCTAGATCAGGTAATTACTTAGGGAGCATTACTGTTTGTTGTAAGTAATGACCTAGATCAGGTAATTACTCAGGGAGCATTACTGTTGGACTTATTCAGAGGTATTCTTCTGACTCATCCTAGGCAAAACAGTCGTGCATGCCAGGCTGCCCTGGACGGCACAACACTGTTGGGCCTTAGGTGCAAACTACTGCATACTTCTTCCAGCTAGTCCTAGGAACTTGGCTGTGAAGCGACATAATTCCTTGACAGACCTCAGTCTTCCTCACGTAACTTCACATAGAGGTTTGGACAACTTTGCATTGACTCACACAGCATCGTGGCACTCAGTGGAACTTGTTTTTGGGACCTCGAATACGTCTTCGAGGTCAGTCAAACTAATTCTTAGGCGGCCACATCAGTGTGTTTAATTAGGTACAGAAAATGGGACCTTTAGGTATTTTGTCTAGGACACATCATCCGTATTGGATTACCAATTAGGGACCTTTTGGAATGAGAAGCTTTCAGGGACTCGACTTTTATCGAGTCCCTTGGGCGCCAAACACGGTCAGGTATTTAACTGCTGGAGGCGACAGACTCGTCATTCGTTGGTTGGCCGAATCCTGTGCCACGGAATGGAAGTCCTGTCTGTTTGCTACAAGTTGAAGCTTGCTATTGCATATTTGATTTGTGTTTGAGACAGTCGCACTTGCTTTTTGGTTGCCGCAAGGGAAGGCGCTCCTGTCGAACCTGTATCAGTCGCGCGCAAAGGGTACGTTGGCACTTTGACAGATGATAGAATAGCATGATGTATTTGATAACCACTGCATTTGCAATGTTGCTCATTGCTCTGGCTAAATCGTAATGCTCGGGGCAATAGGTGTGTCGAGGTCTGACTGACGAAACCTCTACAAGTGCATTGACAAATCCTTTTGCGGACTTACAGGTATTGATGTAGTTGTGATTTAATGATATAATTCCTATTTGGTTAGATATTTCGTTGACTGTCGCAAAGCTGTGCTATTAGGTCGTCAAGGGAACGAGTGTGCCGGACTCAGGTCCGGCACAGAACATGTTTGAGACGATGCTATAAAACAACTTGATGTGAGAAGTAATTTATGCGTATATGAGATTGTGCCAGTAGGGCAAGCAGTAATATTGTCCCATGTAATCGATTCGTTGGTTGGCCGAATCCTGTGCCACGGAATGGAAGTCCTGTCTGTTTGCTACAAGTTGAAGCTTGCTATTGCATATTTGATTTGTGTTTGAGACAGTCGCACTTGCTTTTTGGTTGCCGCAAGGGAAGGCGCTCCTGTCGAACCTGTATCAGTCGCGCGCAAAGGGTGTGTCGAGGTCTGACTGACGAAACCTCTACAAGTGCATTGACAAATCCTTTTGCGGACTTACAGGTGTTCTCTCTGCCCATAACCTTTCACAGGTTATGGGCCCACCTGCCCATCGAGCTACGCCGAAGCCAAGGTTGCAGAGTACGAGGAGTCCGCCTTGAATACCTGCTGCACGTCATATCCAGAACGATTCATGTCATATCCAGAACGATGCACGTCATATCCAGAACGATGCAAAGTGACCCAGACTTGCAGAAACCCATAACCTTTCACACAATGACCCTGTCTGCGGAATCATCTCCAATGGACCAGCTGAACCAACAGCCTCCTGTAAGTCTGGGTGGTCAATCCACAGAACAGGAGAAGACAGCACTCCCAGTGGTTTCGATACTGACAGCCTTACGGCACGAGGACACAACAAAGCCATCAACAACAAATGTTAAGGTAGCCCATCCCTTATTAAAGGATGGGTGGAATTTCAAGTCCTGGCTTTATGATCTGACCACTGCAGCTATCCACAAGGAGTGCACGGAGGCCTTTCAGAAACCCCTTCCTTTCACGAGAGCAAATGCTGCTGCCATGATGCTGATCACTGGCAGTGTCCCAGTGGAGTGGAGTCCTATGTTGACAATGAAGCCCTCTGCCTTTGATGCCCTGTTATACATAGCCAATAAGTTCACTGGAGGACACAACAAGTCTGTTAACCGCCAGTGGCTACACACACTCAAAACAGAGCACATGACCAGGGAGGAGACGTTCGAGACATTTGTCATGAAAAAGTTCATACTTTTCCAGAACCTCCTGGACAACTCCCACTCCATTGACCCCGAAGATGTCACTAATGCTATTGTGGATTGTCTCCCCACTGAGCTAGCACAGTTCAAAGGAGCACTCTATGGGCATTGTTGCGGGCGCTCCTCAGAAGATGTGGTAAAAATCCTGCAGAGCCATGCCTATGGTGCTGGCTTCAATGACCAGCTCCCTCGACCTCTTCCCAAGGCAGCGGCAGTCCTCCCAAAGTCCCAGGACCCTGAGGCAGACCAGTCAGAGCAAGACAGAAAGAGGTCACGAAAAGTCAGGTGCTGGGAGTGTGGGAGCCGTGGACACATCAGCAAGGAGTGCACAAAATGGAAAAAGGGTACTGGAGAGGAGCAAGCTGGCGACAGAAGTAAGCATTCACTGCCAAGTGTTCCCTCTGCATCCAACAGTACCCATGTTCCATGTCCTAAAAACGCAGAAGCCGTTCCTATCTCACTGCCCAGTGTGACGTTTAATGTATTACAAAGTGGTGGGATAGGGCACTCGTGCGAGGAATGGCTTGTGGACTCTGGGGCTACTGTCCACCTGGTTAATGACTTTGGTGTATTGCAGAACCCCACAGTGTACACAGAACCACGTCAACTGCAGTTGGCTACATCAGAGTCTCATGGTTCCATCATTGCTAGTGGGAGTGTGTGTCTGGTGAATGCAGAAGGGAAGTTACTGTGGCTCCATAATGTACAATGTGTTCCACAGGCCAGCACAAATCTCTTGTCTGTATCAGCTGGGGTAAGGGATGGTATTCAATTTGTTCCACGTGAGAATGGGACCTACAGCAGTCTGGTGGGACCCATGGGTTGGGAGTGCAGCATTGTAGAAAGATATGGGTTGTATGTTCTGAGGGGAATTTATCCCACCAAATATCAGGTGGCTTGTCAAGTGTGTGTGAACCCTATGTCTGCACATCATGCTGCGCACAAACCTGCACATAACTGCAAGTTGCGAAAACTTTGGCATGAGAGGTTAGGGCATCCTGGGAAGACAGCCACAGAGCGTTTGAGCAGGGAGGAGTTGTGTACTGGGATACCTGTGTCCCTTCTTCCTTGTTCAAAGTGCGATACTGTTGTAGGTAATGACCTAGATCAGGTAATTACTTAGGGAGCATTACTGTTTGTTGTAAGTAATGACCTAGATCAGGTAACTACTCAGGGAGCATTACCGTTGGACTTATTCAGAGGTATTCTTCTGACTCATCCTAGGCAAAACAGTCGTGCATGCCAGGCTGCCCTGGACGGCACAACACTGTTGGGCCTTAGGTGCAAACTACTGCATACTTCTTCCAGCTAGTCCTAGGAACTTGGCTGTGAAGCGACATAATTCCTTGACAGACCTCAGTCTTCCTCACGTAACTTCACATAGAGGTTTGGACAACTTTGCATTGACTCACACAGCATCGTGGCACTCAGTGGAACTTGTTTTTGGGACCTCGAATACGTCTTCGAGGTCAGTCAAACTAATTCTTAGGCGGCCACATCAGTGTGTTTAATTAGGTACAGAAAATGGGACCTTTAGGTATTTTGTCTAGGACACATCATCCGTATTGGATTACCAATTAGGGACCTTTTGGAATGAGAAGCTTTCAGGGACTCGACTTTTATCGAGTCCCTTGGGCGCCAAACACGGTCAGGTATTTAACTGCTGGAGGCGACAGACTCGTCATTCGTTGGTTGGCCGAATCCTGTGCCACGGAATGGAAGTCCTGTCTGTTTGCTACAAGTTGAAGCTTGCTATTGCATATTTGATTTGTGTTTGAGACAGTCGCACTTGCTTTTTGGTTGCCGCAAGGGAAGGCGCTCCTGTCGAACCTGTATCAGTCGCGCGCAAAGGGTACGTTGGCACTTTGACAGATAATAGAATAGCATGATGTATTTGATAACCACTGCATTTGCAATGTTGCTCATTGCTCTGGCTAAATCGTAATGCTCGGGGCAATAGGTGTGTCGAGGTCTGACTGACGAAACCTCTACAAGTGCATTGACAAATCCTTTTTGCGGACTTACAGGTATTGATGTAGTTGTGATTTAATGATATAATTCCTATTTGGTTAGATATTTCGTTGACTGTCGCAAAGCTGTGCTATTAGGTCGTCAAGGGAACGAGTGTGCCGGACTCAGGTCCGGCACAGAACATGTTTGAGACGATGCTATAAAACCAGCTAATGTGAGAAGTAATTTATGCGTAATGAGATTGTGCCAGTAGGGCAAGCAGTAATATTGTCCCATGTAATCAATTCGTTGGTTGGCCGAATCCTGTGCCACGGAATGGAAGTCCTGTCTGTTTGCTACAAGTTGAAGCTTGCTATTGCATATTTGATTTGTGTTTGAGACAGTCGCACTTGCTTTTTGGTTGCCGCAAGGGAAGGCGCTCCTGTCGAACCTGTATCAGTCGCGCGCAAAGGGTGTGTCGAGGTCTGACTGACGAAACCTCTACAAGTGCATTGACAAATCCTTTTTGCGGACTTACAGGTGTTCTCTCTGCCCATAACCTTTCACAGGTTATGGGCCCACCTGCCCATCGAGCTACGCCGAAGCCAAGGTTGCAGAGTACGAGGAGTCCGCCTTGAATACCTGCTGCACGTCATATCCAGAACGATTCATATCTGCAAAGTGACCCAGACCTGCAGAAACCCATAACCTTTCACACAATGACCCAGTCTGCGGAATCATCTCCAATGGACCAGCTGAACCAACAGCCTCCTGTAAGTCTGGGTGGTCAATCCACAGAACAGGAGAAGACAGCACTCCCAGTGGTTTCGATACTGACAGCCTTACTGCACGAGGACACAACAAAGCCATCAACAACAAATGTTAAGGTAGCCCATCCCTTATTAAAGGATGGGTGGAATTTCAAGTCCTGGCTTTATGATCTGACCACTGCAGCCATCCACAAGGAGTGCACGGAGGCCTTTCAGAAACCCCTTCCTTTCACGAGAGCAAATGCTGCTGCTATGATGCTGATCACTGGCAGTGTCCCAGTGGAGTGGAGTCCTATGTTGACAATGAAGCCCTCTGCCTTTGATGCCCTGTTATACATAGCCAATAAGTTCACTGGAGGACACAACAAGTCTGTTAACCGCCAGTGGCTACACACACTCAAAACAGAGCACATGACCAGGGAGGAGACGTTCGAGACATTTGTCATGAAAAAATTCATACTTTTCCAGAACCTCCTGGACAACTCCCACTCCATTGACCCCGAAGATGTCACTAATGCTATTGTGGATTGTCTCCCCACTGAGCTAGCACAGTTCAAAGGAGCACTCTATGGGCATTGTTGCGGGCGCTCCTCAGAAGATGTGGTAAAAATCCTGCAGAGCCATGCCTATGGTGCTGGCTTCAATGACCAGCTCCCTCGACCTCTTCCCAAGGCAGCGGCAGTCCTCCCAAAGTCCCAGGACCCTGAGGCAGACCAGTCAGAGCAAGACAGAAAGAGGTCACGAAAAGTCAGGTGCTGGGAGTGTGGGAGCCGTGGACACATCAGCAAGGAGTGCACAAAATGGAAAAAGGGTACTGGAGAGGAGCAAGCTGGCGACAGAAGTAAGCATTCACTGCCAAGTGTTCCCTCTGCATCCAACAGTACCCATGTTCCATGTCCTAAAAACGCAGAAGCCGTTCCTATCTCACTGCCCAGTGTGACGTTTAATGTATTACAAAGTGGTGGGATAGGGCACTCGTGCGAGGAATGGCTTGTGGACTCTGGGGCTACTGTCCACCTGGTTAATGACTTTGGTGTATTGCAGAACCCCACAGTGTACACAGAACCACGTCAACTGCAGTTGGCTACATCAGAGTCTCATGGTTCCATCATTGCTAGTGGGAGTGTGTGTCTGGTGAATGCAGAAGGGAAGTTACTGTGGCTCCATAATGTACAATGTGTTCCACAGGCCAGCACAAATCTCTTGTCTGTATCAGCTGGGGTAAGGGATGGTATTCAATTTGTTCCACGTGAGAATGGGACCTACAGCAGTCTGGTGGGACCCATGGGTTGGGAGTGCAGCATTGTAGAAAGATATGGGTTGTATGTTCTGAGGGGAATTTATCCCACCAAATATCAGGTGGCTTGTCAAGTGTGTGTGAACCCTATGTCTGCACATCATGCTGCGCACAAACCTGCACATAACTGCAAGTTGCGAAAACTTTGGCATGAGAGGTTAGGGCATCCTGGGAAGACAGCCACAGAGCGTTTGAGCAGGGAGGAGTTGTGTACTGGGATACCTGTGTCCCTTCTTCCTTGTTCAAAGTGCGATACTCACTGTGACCCTTGTGTTCGGGGAAAGCAGTGTAAACCATCTTTCAAGCCAAGTTCACATGAGCCGCCTCGAGTACTGCATCGAATACATGCGGATACGGTTGGTGCCATGTCAACTCCTGGCGTTGAAGGGGAAAAGTTTTCTGTCACAGTAGTGGATGAGTTGTCTAATTTCGTTTCAGTGTTACCAGTCACTAGCAAGGCTACCATTGCATCTCATTTGACAGACACTATTACATACTGGGAGAGACAGACAGAATCCAAGGTTAAGGCGGTTAGGACTGACAGGGGCACAGAGTTCTTGAATAAAACGTTTCATGGGTTCTGTACAGAGAATGGCATTCACACTGAGACCTCTGCCGCGTATACTCCACAGCAGAATGGAGTTGCTGAGAGAATGAATCGAACATTGAAAGAGAAGGCCAGAACATTGCTGTTGGGTGTTCAGGCAGATGAGAGTCTTTGGGTGGATGCAATGCTTACTGCTGCATATTTACATAATGTGATGCCAGTCTCTGGTCAGGAGAAAACCCCATTTGAAATGTTCACTGGCTCTGTCCCTGATCTGTCCCATTTGCGCAAGTGGGGCTGTTTGGCATACGTGAAACATGCCAAACACCAGGTGTCATCTTTGGGTGCACAGTCTGAGGCAGGTATGTTTGTGGGATACTGTCCACACACCAAGGGGTACAAGGTCCGACTGCCTGGTAGGACAGTGGTGTCTCCGAGTGTACATTTTGTGGAGAGCCAGAGTGGTGCGTCTGCCATTGGGCTTCAAGCTGCTGGGCCCGGTCCTGTATCTGCAACCCAGCCTGGATCTAGCCTGGATCCGGACCCAGCCTCACCTCAACCGGGACCCAGCCTGGACCAGGACCTGAATCCTGTGGAATTGGAGACCCCTGCATCCACTGAGGCAACAATTCCCATGGAGGACAACAGTAGCGAGGACGATGAACCCTCCCCAGCTCGCCCTCAAACTGCCCGACTGCATCCAGACCCCACTGCACCCCGCGCACCTTGTGCACCCCCTGCGCGCACTAGGCACTCCAACCTCACTGCACCCTGCGCCCCCGCCGCGTCATCCCCAGTGGCGTCTCCTGGCTCTACAGCGCCTCGTCCAGCATCCTCAAGCCAATCACCTGGAGTCAGTGAGGTGCCCAGGCGCATGCATGCTGCTACCAGGCATGGGACCTCTGCACCAACCACCAGTGGAGGGATTCGCACCATAGCCCGACTGAGACTCATGGCAGTACCACTGGCCAAGTCTCCAACTTCACGCACCCCGGGCGCATTCCCCTGGCCTGGTGGTACGGCACGTTTCCAGCTGCAGCCTGGAGCTTTGACACGTGCAGAGCGTCTGCAGCAACGAAATGCTCGTAAACAGCAACCCAAGTCTGGTGACATCACAGAGCAGGCTGGGATCGAAGCTGCTGATGAAGCTCCTACCACCGTCACTGTACATGATGACATCAGTACAGAAGAAGGGGGGATTACAACGTCCAGGGAACCAGGGGAAGCAGGAGACGTAGGGGAAGCAGGAGAAGCAGAATGTACTGGGAGGGGTACTGGAGTTGACACTGACTCTGCAGTGGAGGGTGATTCAAGTGCTGTTGATCAGTGTAGCGATGACAATGCTGTTACTATGCATGTACGTGATGAGGCTGTAGGGAGGCTTGTTAATGCAAAATGTGAATCTGATCGTGAAACTCGACTTCGAGTTAGCAATGTGCATGACGCAGTGGACCATTCTGAGATGGTATGTGAACATGAAGAGATGATAACTGCTGCTGCTGTGAGAGAAGATGAGAGCGGGAGTCAGGAAGCACGGAGAGTAGTGGGTCAGATGAGATCCAGAGGCAAGGTTGCATTCTTTGATAATCTGCCATCTGCCACAAGGCAGAGCTCAGATAATCCATGGGCAGGATCTGCCAGGATTGTTAGAGACATTTTGCATGAGCAAGATGGGGCAGAACCCAGTGGGGAGATGCCTTCATGTGTGTTCCGTACGGCGGATTCAGGAGGGGATGCCAGTGAACCTGCCAGTATTGCTTTTCTACGTGCTTGCCTTGCTAGTCCTGCAGGAGTGAGATTTAGCAAGATTCCTGTACCAAGTAACTATCGTGAGGCACGAATGTCTGATCAGTGGGTGTTTTGGGAACAAGCCATGATCGAGGAGAAGAACTCTCTCGATGCTCATGAGTGCTTTGAGTACACTGAAAGACCCAGAGGAAAGAAAGTCATCCCAGTTCACTGGATCTATTCTGTTAAAGTCGATGCCCATGGTAATGTTATAAGGTACAAAGCTCGTCTTGTTGCACAAGGATGTCGTCAAATTCAGGGTATTGATGTGGACGAGGTCTTCGCACCCACCAGTAGCTTTGGGGCTCGACGTGTTCTTCTGTGTAAGGCAGCTGCTGAGGATATGGAAATTCATCAGCTCGATATAAAAACGGCCTTTTTGAATGGGGATCTGGAGGAAGAGGTTTACGTTACTCAACCTCCAGGATTTCACAATGGTGGTCCCCAAGTGTGTCGCTTGCGTAAGGCTCTGTACGGCCTCAAACAAGCTCCACGTGCCTGGTATCATACGCTTGATGCCACACTGGCTAAACATGGATTTACTGCATGCATGTCAGATGCAGGAATCTATGTGTCAAATGTTCCAGGGGAAGATCCTGTGTATTTGGTTCTCTTTGTAGACGACATGCTGATCATGTCAAAGGCTCTCCCACGTGTATTGGCCTTTAAGGAGACTATAGGGAAAGAGTTTTCTATTCATGATCTTGGGGAAGTCAAGGATTTCCTGGGATGTCAGATTGTTCGAGATCGAGAGCGGAAGCTGATGTGGATGAGTAGTGGGCTGAAGATAGATGCATTGGTGGACAGTTTTGGACTTAGTGGTGACACACGGGCCTATGACACACCCATGAGTAAATCATTTGTGCACACCAGTCACTCCACTCAGTCCAATCCCATTGATGGGGCTGGGGTTGCTTTGGAACCCGGGCATCGTTACTGTGAGCTGATTGGCTCTCTTCTGTATTTAGCTAATACCACACGTCCTGATATTGCTCATGCGGTAGGGGTTCTTTCACGGTATAGAGGCACACCTACCACTGCACATATGCAAGAAGGTCTTCGAGTGGTCCGGTATTTGAAGGACACTCGGGATCTTGCACTCCAGCTTGGTGGGGGCACATCTCCTCTTGAGGGTTATGTCGATGCCGACTATGCGGGTGATCTAGATATGCGAGCATCCACTACAGGTTTCGTGTTCCAAGTTTATGGTGGGTCAGTTGTTTGGGGCAGCAAGAAACAAAGTGCCACTGCTACATCAACAGTGGAATCAGAGTTTCGAGCTGCTAGTCATGCTGTCAAAGAAGCCATTTGGCTTCGCGGTTTCTTGGAGGAGATTCATGTTGATGTGTGGAAACCTCCTCTGTTCATTGATAACTCTGGGTGTGTTCGGAATTTACGGAATCTTGTAAATTCCAAGTACACCAAGCATGTTGCTGTGGCATTTCACCATGCACGTGCTGCTGTCATTCAGGGTGACGTGGACGTGAAGTATGTACCCACCCAGAAGAATGTGGCGGACATCTTTACGAAACCACTCGTCCCTGTGTTGTTCAAGATTCATCGCAATACACTTGGTGTCGTTTCACGCGAGTGACGTCTTATTTTCCGGCTGGTGTTCACCACGACCGAGTGACCACGGGCAAAGGCGGAGGGTGAGGAGATTAGCTACCTCCTTCACTAGTAACTCCCCGAAGCACGCCTGACCCAGAAGCATGTACTACAGTGGGCGTTGCCTGAGAAGTAGTACAATAGCTGGACCTCTGAAACGTCCAAGGGGAAGTGTTGTAGGTAATGACCTAGATCAGGTAATTACTTAGGGAGCATTACTGTTTTTGTAAGTAATGACCTAGATCAGGTAATTACTCAGGGAGCATTACTGTTGGACTTATTCAGAGGTATTCTTCTGACTCATCCTAGGCAAAACAGTCGTGCATGCCAGGCTGCCCTGGACGGCACAACACTGTTGGGCCTTAGGTGCAAACTACTGCATACTTCTTCCAGCTAGTCCTAGGAACTTGGCTGTGAAGCGACATAATTCCTTGACAGACCTCAGTCTTCCTCACGTAACTTCACATAGAGGTTTGGACAACTTTGCATTGACTCACACAGCATCGTGGCACTCAGTGGAACTTGTTTTTGGGACCTCGAATACGTCTTCGAGGTCAGTCAAACTAATTCTTAGGCGGCCACATCAGTGTGTTTAATTAGGTACAGAAAATGGGACCTTTAGGTATTTTGTCTAGGACACATCATCCGTATTGGATTACCAATTAGGGACCTTTTGGAATGAGAAGCTTTCAGGGACTCGACTTTTATCGAGTCCCTTGGGCGCCAAACACGGTCAGGTATTTAACTGCTGGAGGCGACAGACTCGTCATTCGTTGGTTGGCCGAATCCTGTGCCACGGAATGGAAGTCCTGTCTGTTTGCTACAAGTTGAAGCTTGCTATTGCATATTTGATTTGTGTTTGAGACAGTCGCACTTGCTTTTTGGTTGCCGCAAGGGAAGGCGCTCCTGTCGAACCTGTATCAGTCGCGCGCAAAGGGTGTGTCGAGGTCTGACTGACGAAACCTCTACAAGTGCATTGACAAATCCTTTTGCGGACTTACAGGTGTTCTCTCTGCCCATAACCTTTCACAGGTTATGGGCCCACCTGCCCATCGAGCTACGCCGAAGCCAAGGTTGCAGAGTACGAGGAGTCCGCCTTGAATACCTGCTGCACGTCATATCCAGAACGATTCATATCTGCAAAGTGACCCAGACTTGCGGAAACCCATAACCTTTCACACAATGACCCAGTCTGCGGAATCATCTCCAATGGACCAGCTGAACCAAGCTCCTGTAGTCTGTGGCAATCACAGAACAGGAGAAGACAGCATCCAGTGGTTGTGAAAGGTTATGGGCAGAGAGAACACCTGTAAGTCCGCAAAAGGATTTGTCAATGCACTTGTAGAGGTTTCGTCAGTCAGACCTCGACACACCCTTTGCGCGCGACTGATACAGGTTCGACAGGAGCGCCTTCCCTTGCGGCAACCAAAAAGCAAGTGCGACTGTCTCAAACACAAATCAAATATGCAATAGCAAGCTTCAACTTGTAGCAAACAGACAGGACTTCCATTCCGTGGCACAGGATTCGGCCAACCAACGAATCGATTACATGGGACAATATTACTGCTTGCCCTACTGGCACAATCTCATATACGCATAAATTACTTCTCACATCAGCTGGTTTTATAGCATCGTCTCAAACATGTTCTGTGCCGGACCTGAGTCCGGCACACTCGTTCCCTTGACGACCTAATAGCACAGCTTTGCGACAGTCAACGAAATATCTAACCAAATAGGAATTATATCATTAAATCACAACTACATCAATACCTGTAAGTCCGCAAAAGGATTTGTCAATGCACTTGTAGAGGTTTCGTCAGTCAGACCTCGACACACCTATTGCCCGAGCATTACGATTTAGCCAGAGCAATGAGCAACATTGCAAATGCAGTGGTTATCAAATACATCATGCTATTCTATCATCTGTCAAAGTGCCAACGTACCCTTTGCGCGCGACTGATACAGGTTCGACAGGAGCGCCTTCCCTTGCGGCAACCAAAAAGCAAGTGCGACTGTCTCAAACACAAATCAAATATGCAATAGCAAGCTTCAACTTGTAGCAAACAGACAGGACTTCCATTCCGTGGCACAGGATTCGGCCAACCAACGAATGACGAGTCTGTCGCCTCCAGCAGTTAAATACCTGACCGTGTTTGGCGCCCAAGGGACTCGATAAAAGTCGAGTCCCTGAAAGCTTCTCATTCCAAAAGGTCCCTAATTGGTAATCCAATACGGATGATGTGTCCTAGACAAAATACCTAAAGGTCCCATTTTCTGTACCTAATTAAACACACTGATGTGGCCGCCTAAGAATTAGTTTGACTGACCTCGAAGACGTATTCGAGGTCCCAAAAACAAGTTCCACTGAGTGCCACGATGCTGTGTGAGTCAATGCAAAGTTGTCCAAACCTCTATGTGAAGTTACGTGAGGAAGACTGAGGTCTGTCAAGGAATTATGTCGCTTCACAGCCAAGTTCCTAGGACTAGCTGGAAGAAGTATGCAGTAGTTTGCACCTAAGGCCCAACAGTGTTGTGCCGTCCAGGGCAGCCTGGCATGCACGACTGTTTTGCCTAGGATGAGTCAGAAGAATACCTCTGAATAAGTCCAACAGTAATGCTCCCTGAGTAATTACCTGATCTAGGTCATTACTTACAACAAACAGTAATGCTCCTAAGTAATTACCTGATCTAGGTCATTACCTACAACACTTCCCTTGGACGTTTCAGAGGTCCAGCTATTGTACTACTTCTCAGGCAACGCCCACTGTAGTACATGCTTCTGGGTCAGGCGTGCTTCGGGGAGTTACTAGTGACGGAGGTAGCTAATCTCCTCACCCTCCGCCTTTGCCCGTGGTCACTCGGTCGTGGTGAACACCAGCCGGAAAATAAGACGTCACTCGCGTGAAACGACACCAAGTGTATTGCGATGAATCTTGAACAACACAGGGACGAGTGGTTTCGTAAAGATGTCCGCCACATTCTTCTGGGTGGGTACATACTTCACGTCCACGTCACCCTGAATGACAGCAGCACGTGCATGGTGAAATGCCACAGCAACATGCTTGGTGTACTTGGAATTTACAAGATTCCGTAAATTCCGAACACACCCACAGTTATCAATGAACAGAGGAGGTTTCCACACATCAACATGAATCTTGTGAAAGGTTATGGGCAGAGAGAACACCTGTAAGTCCGCAAAAGGATTTGTCAATGCACTTGTAGAGGTTTCGTCAGTCAGACCTCGACACACCCTTTGCGCGCGACTGATACAGGTTTGACAGGAGCGCCTTCCCTTGCGGCAACCAAAAAGCAAGTGCGACTGTCTCAAACACAAATCAAATATGCAATAGCAAGCTTCAACTTGTAGCAAACAGACAGAACTTCCATTCCGTGGCACAGGATTCGGCCAACCAACGAATCGATTACATGGGACAATATTACTGCTTGCCCTACTGGCACAATCTCATATACGCATAAATTACTTCTCACATCAGCTGGTTTTATAACATCGTCTCAAACATGTTCTGTGCCGGACCTGAGTCCGGCACACTCGTTCCCTTGACGACCTAATAGCACAGCTTTGCGACAGTCAACGAAATATCTAACCAAATAGGAATTATATCATTAAATCACAACTACATCAATACCTGTAAGTCCGCAAAAGGATTTGTCAATGCACTTGTAGAGGTTTCGTCAGTCAGACCTCGACACACCTATTGCCCCGAGCATTACGATTTAGCCAGAGCAATGAGCAACATTGCAAATGCAGTGGTTATCAAATACATCATGCTATTCTATCATCTGTCAAAGTGCCAACGTACCCTTTGCGCGCGACTGATACAGGTTCGACAGGAGCGCCTTCCCTTGCGGCAACCAAAAAGCAAGTGCGACTGTCTCAAACACAAATCAAATATGCAATAGCAAGCTTCAACTTGTAGCAAACAGACAGGACTTCCATTCCGTGGCACAGGATTCGGCCAACCAACGAATGACGAGTCTGTCGCCTCCAGCAGTTAAATACCTGACCGTGTTTGGCGCCCAAGGGACTCGATAAAAGTCGAGTCCCTGAAAGCTTCTCATTCCAAAAGGTCCCTAATTGGTTATCCAATACGGATGATGTGTCCTAGACAAAATACCTAAAGGTCCCATTTTCTGTACCTAATTAAGCACACTGATGTGGCCGCCTAAGAATTAGTTTGACTGACCTCGAAGACGTATTCGAGGTCCCAGAAACAAGTTCCACTGAGTGCCACGATGCTGTGTGAGTCAATGCAAAGTTGTCCAAACCTCTATGTGAAGTTACGTGAGGAAGACTGAGGTCTGTCAAGGAATTATGTCGCTTCACAGCCAAGTTCCTAGGACTAGCTGGAAGAAGTATGCAGTAGTTTGCACCTAAGGCCCAACAGTGTTGTGCCGTCCAGGGCAGCCTGGCATGCACGACTGTTTTGCCTAGGATGAGTCAGAAGAATACCTCTGAATAAGTCCAACAGTAATGCTCCCTGAGTAATTACCTGATCTAGGTCATTACTTACAACAAACAGTAATGCTCCCTAAGTAATTACCTGATCTAGGTCATTACCTACAACACTTCCCCTTGGACGTTTCAGAGGTCCAGCTATTGTACTACTTCTCAGGCAACGCCCACTGTAGTACATGCTTCTGGGTCAGGCGTGCTTCGGGGAGTTACTAGTGACGGAGGTAGCTAATCTCCTCACCCTCCGCCTTTGCCCGTGGTCACTCGGTCGTGGTGAACACCAGCCGGAAAATAAGACGTCACTCGTGTGAAACGACACCAAGTGTATTGCGATGAATCTTGAACAACACAGGGACGAGTGGTTTCGTAAAGATGTCCGCCACATTCTTCTGGGTGGGTACATACTTCACGTCCACGTCACCCTGAATGACAGCAGCACGTGCATGGTGAAATGCCACAGCAACATGCTTGGTGTACTTGGAATTTACAAGATTCCGTAAATTCCGAACACACCCAGAGTTATCAATGAACAGAGGAGGTTTCCACACATCAACATGAATCTTGTGAAAGGTTATGGGCAGAGAGAACACCTGTAAGTCCGCAAAAGGATTTGTCAATGCACTTGTAGAGGTTTCGTCAGTCAGACCTCGACACACCCTTTGCGCGCGACTGATACAGGTTCGACAGGAGCGCCTTCCCTTGCGGCAACCAAAAAGCAAGTGCGACTGTCTCAAACACAAATCAAATATGCAATAGCAAGCTTCAACTTGTAGCAAACAGACAGGACTTCCATTCCGTGGCACAGGATTCGGCCAACCAACGAATCGATTACATGGGACAATATTACTGCTTGCCCTACTGGCACAATCTCATATACGCATAAATTACTTCTCACATCAGCTGGTTTTATAACATCGTCTCAAACATGTTCTGTGCCGGACCTGAGTCCGGCACACTCGTTCCCTTGACGACCTAATAGCACAGCTTTGCGACAGTCAACGAAATATCTAACCAAATAGGAATTATATCATTAAATCACAACTACATCAATACCTGTAAGTCCGCAAAAGGATTTGTCAATGCACTTGTAGAGGTTTCGTCAGTCAGACCTCGACACACCTATTGCCCCGAGCATTACGATTTAGCCAGAGCAATGAGCAACATTGCAAATGCAGTGGTTATCAAATACATCATGCTATTCTATCATCTGTCAAAGTGCCAACGTACCCTTTGCGCGCGACTGATACAGGTTCGACAGGAGCGCCTTCCCTTGCGGCAACCAAAAAGCAAGTGCGACTGTCTCAAACACAAATCAAATATGCAATAGCAAGCTTCAACTTGTAGCAAACAGACAGGACTTCCATTCCGTGGCACAGGATTCGGCCAACCAACGAATGACGAGTCTGTCGCCTCCAGCAGTTAAATACCTGACCGTGTTTGGCGCCCAAGGGACTCGATAAAAGTCGAGTCCCTGAAAGCTTCTCATTCCAAAAGGTCCCTAATTGGTAATCCAATACGGATGATGTGTCCTAGACAAAATACCTAAAGGTCCCATTTTCTGTACCTAATTAAACACACTGATGTGGCCGCCTAAGAATTAGTTTGACTGACCTCGAAGACGTATTCGAGGTCCCAAAAACAAGTTCCACTGAGTGCCACGATGCTGTGTGAGTCAATGCAAAGTTGTCCAAACCTCTATGTGAAGTTACGTGAGGAAGACTGAGGTCTGTCAAGGAATTATGTCGCTTCACAGCCAAGTTCCTAGGACTAGCTGGAAGAAGTATGCAGTAGTTTGCACCTAAGGCCCAACAGTGTTGTGCCGTCCAGGGCAGCCTGGCATGCACGACTGTTTTGCCTAGGATGAGTCAGAAGAATACCTCTGAATAAGTCCAACAGTAATGCTCCCTGAGTAATTACCTGATCTAGGTCATTACTTACAACAAACAGTAATGCTCCCAAGTAATTACCTGATCTAGGTCATTACCTACAACACTTCCCCTTGGACGTTTCAGAGGTCCAGCTATTGTACTACTTCTCAGGCAACGCCCACTGTAGTACATGCTTCTGGGTCAGGCGTGCTTCGGGGAGTTACTAGTGAAGGAGGTAGCTAATCTCCTCACCCTCCGCCTTTGCCCGTGGTCACTCGGTCGTGGTGAACACCAGCCGGAAAATAAGACGTCACTCGCGTGAAACGACACCAAGTGTATTGCGATGAATCTTGAACAACACAGGGACGAGTGGTTTCGTAAAGATGTCCGCCACATTCTTCTGGGTGGGTACATACTTCACGTCCACGTCACCCTGAATGACAGCAGCACGTGCATGGTGAAATGCCACAGCAACATGCTTGGTGTACTTGGAATTTACAAGATTCCGTAAATTCCGAACACACCCAGAGTTATCAATGAACAGAGGAGGTTTCCACACATCAACATGAATCTCCTCCAAGAAACCGCGAAGCCAAATGGCTTCTTTGACAGCATGACTAGCAGCTCGAAACTCTGATTCCACTGTTGATGTAGCAGTGGCACTTTGTTTCTTGCTGCCCCAAACAACTGACCCACCATAAACTTGGAACACGAAACCTGTAGTGGATGCTCGCATATCTAGATCACCCGCATAGTCGGCATCGACATAACCCTCAAGAGGAGATGTGCCCCCACCAAGCTGGAGTGCAAGATCCCGAGTGTCCTTCAAATACCGGACCACTCGAAGACCTTCTTGCATATGTGCAGTGGTAGGTGTGCCTCTATACCGTGAAAGAACCCCTACCGCATGAGCAATATCAGGACGTGTGGTATTAGCTAAATACAGAAGAGAGCCAATCAGCTCACAGTAACGATGCCCGGGTTCCAAAGCAACCCCAGCCCCATCAATGGGATTGGACTGAGTGGAGTGACTGGTGTGCACAAATGATTTACTCATGGGTGTGTCATAGGCCCGTGTGTCACCACTAAGTCCAAAACTGTCCACCAATGCATCTATCTTCAGCCCACTACTCATCCACATCAGCTTCCGCTCTCGATCTCGAACAATCTGACATCCCAGGAAATCCTTGACTTCCCCAAGATCATGAATAGAAAACTCTTTCCCTATAGTCTCCTTAAAGGCCAATACACGTGGGAGAGCCTTTGACATGATCAGCATGTCGTCTACAAAGAGAACCAAATACACAGGATCTTCCCCTGGAACATTTGACACATAGATTCCTGCATCTGACAAGCATGCAGTAAATCCATGTTTAGCCAGTGTGGCATCAAGCGTATGATACCAGGCACGTGGAGCTTGTTTGAGGCCGTACAGAGCCTTACGCAAGCGACACACTTGGGGACCACCATTGTGAAATCCTGGAGGTTGAGTAACGTAAACCTCTTCCTCCAGATCCCCATTCAAAAAGGCCGTTTTTATATCGAGCTGATGAATTTCCATATCCTCAGCAGCTGCCTTACACAGAAGAACACGTCGAGCCCCAAAGCTACTGGTGGGTGCGAAGACCTCGTCCACATCAATACCCTGAATTTGACGACATCCTTGTGCAACAAGACGAGCTTTGTACCTTATAACATTACCATGGGCATCGACTTTAACAGAATAGATCCAGTGAACTGGGATGACTTTCTTTCCTCTGGGTCTTTCAGTGTACTCAAAGCACTCATGAGCATCGAGAGAGTTCTTCTCCTCGATCATGGCTTGTTCCCAAAACACCCACTGATCAGACATTCGTGCCTCACGATAGTTACTTGGTACAGGAATCTTGCTAAATCTCACTCCTGCAGGACTAGCAAGGCAAGCACGTAGAAAAGCAATACTGGCAGGTTCACTGGCATCCCCTCCTGAATCCGCCGTACGGAACACACATGAAGGCATCTCCCCACTGGGTTCTGCCCCATCTTGCTCATGCAAAATGTCTCTAACAATCCTGGCAGATCCTGCCCATGGATTATCTGAGCTCTGCCTTGTGGCAGATGGCAGATTATCAAAGAATGCAACCTTGCCTCTGGATCTCATCTGACCCACTACTCTCCGTGCTTCCTGACTCCCGCTCTCATCTTCTCTCACAGCAGCAGCAGTTATCATCTCTTCATGTTCACATACCATCTCAGAATGGTCCACTGCGTCATGCACATTGCTAACTCGAAGTCGAGTTTCACGATCAGATTCACATTTTGCATTAACAAGCCTCCCTACAGCCTCATCACGTACATGCATAGCAACAGCATTGTCATCGCTACACTGATCAACAGCACTTGAATCACCCTCCACTGCAGAGTCAGTGTCAACTCCAGTACCCCTCCCAGTACATTCTGCTTCTCCTGCTTCCCCTACGTCTCCTGCTTCCCCTGGTTCCCTGGACGTTGTAATCCCCCCTTCTTCTGTACTGATGTCATCATGTACAGTGACGGTGGTAGGAGCTTCATCAGCAGCTTCGATCCCAGCCTGCTCTGTGATGTCACCAGACTTGGGTTGCTGTTTACGAGCATTTCGTTGCTGCAGACGCTCTGCACGTGTCAAAGCTCCAGGCTGCAGCTGGAAACGTGCCGTACCACCAGGCCAGGGGAATGCGCCCGGGGTGCGTGAAGTTGGAGACTTGGCCAGTGGTACTGCCATGAGTCTCAGTCGGGCTATGGTGCGAATCCCTCCACTGGTGGTTGGTGCAGAGGTCCCATGCCTGGTAGCAGCATGCATGCGCCTGGGCACCTCACTGACTCCAGGTGATTGGCTTGAGGATGCTGGACGAGGCGCTGTAGAGCCAGGAGACGCCACTGGGGATGACGCGGCGGGGGCGCAGGGTGCAGTGAGGTTGGAGTGCCTAGTGCGCGCAGGGGGTGCACAAGGTGCGCGGGGTGCAGTGGGGTCTGGATGCAGTCGGGCAGTTTGAGGGCGAGCTGGGGAGGGTTCATCGTCCTCGCTACTGTTGTCCTCCATGGGAATTGTTGCCTCAGTGGATGCAGGGGTCTCCAATTCCACAGGATTCAGGTCCTGGTCCAGGCTGGGTCCCGGTTGAGGTGAGGCTGGGTCCGGATCCAGGCTAGATCCAGGCTGGGTTGCAGATACAGGACCGGGCCCAGCAGCTTGAAGCCCAATGGCAGACGCACCACTCTGGCTCTCCACAAAATGTACACTCGGAGACACCACTGTCCTACCAGGCAGTCGGACCTTGTACCCCTTGGTGTGTGGACAGTATCCCACAAACATACCTGCCTCAGACTGTGCACCCAAAGATGACACCTGGTGTTTGGCATGTTTCACGTATGCCAAACAGCCCCACTTGCGCAAATGGGACAGATCAGGGACAGAGCCAGTGAACATTTCAAATGGGGTTTTCTCCTGACCAGAGACTGGCATCACATTATGTAAATATGCAGCAGTAAGCATTGCATCCACCCAAAGACTCTCATCTGCCTGAACACCCAACAGCAATGTTCTGGCCTTCTCTTTCAATGTTCGATTCATTCTCTCAGCAACTCCATTCTGCTGTGGAGTATACGCGGCAGAGGTCTCAGTGTGAATGCCATTCTCTGTACAGAACCCATGAAACGTTTTATTCAAGAACTCTGTGCCCCTGTCAGTCCTAACCGCCTTAACCTTGGATTCTGTCTGTCTCTCCCAGTATGTAATAGTGTCTGTCAAATGAGATGCAATGGTAGCCTTGCTAGTGACTGGTAACACTGAAACGAAATTAGACAACTCATCCACTACTGTGACAGAAAACTTTTCCCCTTCAACGCCAGGAGTTGACATGGCACCAACCGTATCCGCATGTATTCGATGCAGTACTCGAGGCGGCTCATGTGAACTTGGCTTGAAAGATGGTTTACACTGCTTTCCCCGAACACAAGGGTCACAGTGAGTATCGCACTTTGAACAAGGAAGAAGGGACACAGGTATCCCAGTACACAACTCCTCCCTGCTCAAACGCTCTGTGGCTGTCTTCCCAGGATGCCCTAACCTCTCATGCCAAAGTTTTCGCAACTTGCAGTTATGTGCAGGTTTGTGCGCAGCATGATGTGCAGACATAGGGTTCACACACACTTGACAAGCCACCTGATATTTGGTGGGATAAATTCCCCTCAGAACATACAACCCATATCTTTCTACAATGCTGCACTCCCAACCCATGGGTCCCACCAGACTGCTGTAGGTCCCATTCTCACGTGGAACAAATTGAATACCATCCCTTACCCCAGCTGATACAGACAAGAGATTTGTGCTGGCCTGTGGAACACATTGTACATTATGGAGCCACAGTAACTTCCCTTCTGCATTCACCAGACACACACTCCCACTAGCAATGATGGAACCATGAGACTCTGATGTAGCCAACTGCAGTTGACGTGGTTCTGTGTACACTGTGGGGTTCTGCAATACACCAAAGTCATTAACCAGGTGGACAGTAGCCCCAGAGTCCACAAGCCATTCCTCGCACGAGTGCCCTATCCCACCACTTTGTAATACATTAAACGTCACACTGGGCAGTGAGATAGGAACGGCTTCTGCGTTTTTAGGACATGGAACATGGGTACTGTTGGATGCAGAGGGAACACTTGGCAGTGAATGCTTACTTCTGTCGCCAGCTTGCTCCTCTCCAGTACCCTTTTTCCATTTTGTGCACTCCTTGCTGATGTGTCCACGGCTCCCACACTCCCAGCACCTGACTTTTCGTGACCTCTTTCTGTCTTGCTCTGACTGGTCTGCCTCAGGGTCCTGGGACTTTGGGAGGACTGCCGCTGCCTTGGGAAGAGGTCGAGGGAGCTGGTCATTGAAGCCAGCACCATAGGCATGGCTCTGCAGGATTTTTACCACATCTTCTGAGGAGCGCCCGCAACAATGCCCATAGAGTGCTCCTTTGAACTGTGCTAGCTCAGTGGGGAGACAATCCACAATAGCATTAGTGACATCTTCGGGGTCAATGGAGTGGGAGTTGTCCAGGAGGTTCTGGAAAAGTATGAATTTTTTCATGACAAATGTCTCGAACGTCTCCTCCCTGGTCATGTGCTCTGTTTTGAGTGTGTGTAGCCACTGGCGGTTAACAGACTTGTTGTGTCCTCCAGTGAACTTATTGGCTATGTATAACAGGGCATCAAAGGCAGAGGGCTTCATTGTCAACATAGGACTCCACTCCACTGGGACACTGCCAGTGATCAGCATCATGGCAGCAGCATTTGCTCTCGTGAAAGGAAGGGGTTTCTGAAAGGCCTCCGTGCACTCCTTGTGGATGGCTGCAGTGGTCAGATCATAAAGCCAGGACTTGAAATTCCACCCATCCTTTAATAAGGGATGGGCTACCTTAACATTTGTTGTTGATGGCTTTGTTGTGTCCTCGTGCAGTAAGGCTGTCAGTATCGAAACCACTGGGAGTGCTGTCTTCTCCTGTTCTGTGGATTGACCACCCAGACTTACAGGAGGCTGTTGGTTCAGCTGGTCCATTGGAGATGATTCCGCAGACTGGGTCATTGTGTGAAAGGTTATGGGTTTCTGCAAGTCTGGGTCACTTTGCAGATATTGTGAAAGGTTATGGGCAGAGAGAACACCTGTAAGTCCGCAAAAGGATTTGTCAATGCACTTGTAGAGGTTTCGTCAGTCAGACCTCGACACACCCTTTGCGCGCGACTGATACAGGTTCGACAGGAGCGCCTTCCCTTGCGGCAACCAAAAAGCAAGTGCGACTGTCTCAAACACAAATCAAATATGCAATAGCAAGCTTCAACTTGTAGCAAACAGACAGGACTTCCATTCCGTGGCACAGGATTCGGCCAACCAACGAATGACGAGTCTGTCGCCTCCAGCAGTTAAATACCTGACCGTGTTTGGCGCCCAAGGGACTCGATAAAAGTCGAGTCCCTGAAAGCTTCTCATTCCAAAAGGTCCCTAATTGGTAATCCAATACGGATGATGTGTCCTAGACAAAATACCTGAAGGTCCCATTTTCTGTACCTAATTAAACACACTGATGTGGCCGCCTAAGAATTAGTTTGACTGACCTCGAAGACGTATTCGAGGTCCCAAAAACAAGTTCCACTGAGTGCCACGATGCTGTGTGAGTCAATGCAAAGTTGTCCAAACCTCTATGTGAAGTTACGTGAGGAAGACTGAGGTCTGTCAAGGAATTATGTCGCTTCACAGCCAAGTTCCTAGGACTAGCTGGAAGAAGTATGCAGTAGTTTTGTGAAAGGTTATGGGCAGAGAGAACACCTGTAAGTCCGCAAAAGGATTTGTCAATGCACTTGTAGAGGTTTCGTCAGTCAGACCTCGACACACCCTTTGCGCGCGACTGATACAGGTTCGACAGGAGCGCCTTCCCTTGCGGCAACCAAAAAGCAAGTGCGACTGTCTCAAACACAAATCAAATATGCAATAGCAAGCTTCAACTTGTAGCAAACAGACAGGACTTCCATTCCGTGGCACAGGATTCGGCCAACCAACGAATTGATTACATGGGACAATATTACTGCTTGCCCTACTGGCACAATCTCATATACGCATAAATTACTTCTCACATCAGCTGTTTTTATAGCATCGTCTCAAACATGTTCTGTGCCGGACCTGAGTCCGGCACACTCGTTCCCTTGACGACCTAATAGCACAGCTTTGCGACAGTCAACGAAATATCTAACCAAATAGGTATTATATCATTAAATCACAACTACATCAATACCTGTAAGTCCGCAAAAGGATTTGTCAATGCACTTGTAGAGGTTTCGTCAGTCAGACCTCGACACACCTATTGCCCCGAGCATTACGATTTAGCCAGAGCAATGAGCAACATTGCAAATGCAGTGGTTATCAAATACATCATGCTATTCTATCATCTGTCAAAGTGCCAACGTACCCTTTGCGCGCGACTGATACAGGTTCGACAGGAGCGCCTTCCCTTGCGGCAACCAAAAAGCAAGTGCGACTGTCTCAAACACAAATCAAATATGCAATAGCAAGCTTCAACTTGTAGCAAACAGACAGGACTTCCATTCCGTGGCACAGGATTCGGCCAACCAACGAATGACGAGTCTGTCGCCTCCAGCAGTTAAATACCTGACCGTGTTTGGCGCCCAAGGGACTCGATAAAAGTCGAGTCCCTGAAAGGTTCTCATTCCAAAAGGTCCCTAATTGGTAATCCAATACGGATGATGTGTCCTAGACAAAATACCTAAAGGTCCCATACTGACAGCCTTACTGCACGAGGACACAACAAAGCCATCAACAACAAATGTTAAGGTAGCCCATCCCTTATTAAAGGATGGGTGGAATTTCAAGTCCTGGCTTTATGATCTGACCACTGCAGCTATCCACAAGGAGTGCACGGAGGCCTTTCAGAAACCCCTTCCTTTCACGAGAGCAAATGCTGCTGCCATGATGCTGATCACTGGCAGTGTCCCAGTGGAGTGGAGTCCTATGTTGACAATGAAGCCCTCTGCCTTTGATGCCCTGTTATACATAGCCAATAAGTTCACTGGAGGACACAACAAGTCTGTTAACCGCCAGTGGCTACACACACTCAAAACAGAGCACATGACCAGGGAGGAGACGTTCGAGACATTTGTCATGAAAAAATTCATACTTTTCCAGAACCTCCTGGACAACTCCCACTCCATTGACCCCGAAGATGTCACTAATGCTATTGTGGATTGTCTCCCCACTGAGCTAGCACAGTTCAAAGGAGCACTCTATGGGCATTGTTGCGGGCGCTCCTCAGAAGATGTGGTAAAAATCCTGCAGAGCCATGCCTATGGTGCTGGCTTCAATGACCAGCTCCCTCGACCTCTTCCCAAGGCAGCGGCAGTCCTCCCAAAGTCCCAGGACCCTGAGGCAGACCAGTCAGAGCAAGACAGAAAGAGGTCACGAAAAGTCAGGTGCTGGGAGTGTGGGAGCCGTGGACACATCAGCAAGGAGTGCACAAAATGGAAAAAGGGTACTGGAGAGGAGCAAGCTGGCGACAGAAGTAAGCATTCACTGCCAAGTGTTCCCTCTGCATCCAACAGTACCCATGTTCCATGTCCTAAAAACGCAGAAGCCATTCCTATCTCACTGCCCAGTGTGACGTTTAATGTATTACAAAGTGGTGGGATAGGGCACTCGTGCGAGGAATGGCTTGTGGACTCTGGGGCTACTGTCCACCTGGTTAATGACTTTGGTGTATTGCAGAACCCCACAGTGTACACAGAACCACGTCAACTGCAGTTGGCTACATCAGAGTCTCATGGTTCCATCAAAACTAGTGGGAGTGTGTGTCTGGTGAATGCAGAAGGGCAGTTACTGTGGCTCCATAATGTACAATGTGTTCCACAGGCCAGCACAAATCTCTTGTCTGTATCAGCTGGGGTAAGGGATGGTATTCAATTTGTTCCACGTGAGAATGGGACCTACAGCAGTCTGGTGGGACCCATGGGTTGGGAGTGCAGCATTGTAGAAAGATATGGGTTGTATGTTCTGAGGGGAATTTATCCCACCAAATATCAGGTGGCTTGTCAAGTGTGTGTGAACCCTATGTCTGCACATCATGCTGCGCACAAACCTGCACATAACTGCAAGTTGCGAAAACTTTGGCATGAGAGGTTAGGGCATCCTGGGAAGACAGCCACAGAGCGTTTGAGCAGGGAGGAGTTGTGTACTGGGATACCTGTGTCCCTTCTTCCTTGTTCAAAGTGCGATACTCACTGTGACCCTTGTGTTCGGGGAAAGCAGTGTAAACCATCTTTCAAGCCAAGTTCACATGAGCCGCCTCGAGTACTGCATCGAATACATGCGGATACGGTTGGTGCCATGTCAACTCCTGGCGTTGAAGGGGAAAAGTTTTCTGTCACAATAGTGGATGAGTTGTCTAATTTCGTTTCAGTGTTACCAGTCACTAGCAAGGCTACCATTGCATCTCATTTGACAGACACTATTACATACTGGGAGAGACAGACAGAATCCAAGGTTAAGGCGGTTAGGACTGACAGGGGCACAGAGTTCTTGAAAAAACGTTTCATGGGTTCTGTACAGAGAATGGCATTCACACTGAGACCTCTGCCGCGTATACTCCACAGCAGAATGGAGTTGCTGAGAGAATGAATCGAACATTGAAAGAGAAGGCCAGAACATTGCTGTTGGGTGTTCAGGCAGATGAGAGTCTTTGGGTGGATGCAATGCTTACTGCTGCATATTTACATAATGTGATGCCAGTCTCTGGTCAGGAGAAAACCCCATTTGAAATGTTCACTGGCTCTGTCCCTGATCTGTCCCATTTGCGCAAGTGGGGCTGTTTGGCATACGTGAAACATGCCAAACACCAGGTGTCATCTTTGGGTGCACAGTCTGAGGCAGGTATGTTTGTGGGATACTGTCCACACACCAAGGGGTACAAGGTCCGACTGCCTGGTAGGACAGTGGTGTCTCCGAGTGTACATTTTGTGGAGAGCCAGAGTGGTGCGTCTGCCATTGGGCTGCAAGCTGCTGGGCCCGGTCCTGTATCTGCAACCCAGCCTGGATCTAGCCTGGATCCGGACCCAGCCTCACCTCAACCGGGACCCAGCCTGGACCAGGACCTGAATCCTGTGGAATTGGAGACCCCTGCATCCACTGAGGCAACAATTCCCATGGAGGACAACAGTAGCGAGGACGATGAACCCTCCCCAGCTCGCCCTCAAACTGCCCGACTGCATCCAGACCCCACTGCACCCCGCGCACCTTGTGCACCCCCTGCGCGCACTAGGCACTCCAACCTCACTGCACCCTGCGCCCCCGCCGCGTCATCCCCAGTGGCGTCTCCTGGCTCTACAGCGCCTCGTCCAGCATCCTCAAGCCAATCACCTGGAGTCAGTGAGGTGCCCAGGCGCATGCATGCTGCTACCAGGCATGGGACCTCTGCACCAACCACCAGTGGAGGGATTCGCACCATAGCCCGACTGAGACTCATGGCAGTACCACTGGCCAAGTCTCCAACTTCACGCACCCCGGGCGCATTCCCCTGGCCTGGTGGTACGGCACGTTTCCAGCTGCAGCCTGGAGCTTTGACACGTGCAGAGCGTCTGCAGCAACGAAATGCTCGTAAACAGCAACCCAAGTCTGGTGACATCACAGAGCAGGCTGGGATCGAAGCTGCTGATGAAGCTCCTACCACCGTCACTGTACATGATGACATCAGTACAGAAGAAGGGGGGATTACAACGTCCAGGGAACCAGGGGAAGCAGGAGACGTAGGGGAAGCAGGAGAAGCAGAATGTACTGGGAGGGGTACTGGAGTTGACACTGACTCTGCAGTGGAGGGTGATTCAAGTGCTGTTGATCAGTGTAGCGATGACAATGCTGTTGCTATGCATGTACGTGATGAGGCTGTAGGGAGGCTTGTTAATGCAAAATGTGAATCTGATCGTGAAACTCGACTTGAGTTAGCAATGTGCATGACGCAGTGGACCATTCTGAGATGGTATGTGAACATGAAGAGATGATAACTGCTGCTGCTGTGAGAGAAGATGAGAGCGGGAGTCAGGAAGCACGGAGAGTAGTGGGTCAGATGAGATCCAGAGGCAAGGTTGCATTCTTTGATAATCTGCCATCTGCCACAAGGCAGAGCTCAGATAATCCATGGGCAGGATCTGCCAGGATTGTTAGAGACATTTTGCATGAGCAAGATGGGGCAGAACCCAGTGGGGAGATGCCTTCATGTGTGTTCCGTACCGCGGATTCAGGAGGGGATGCCAGTGAACCTGCCAGTATTGCTTTTCTACGTGCTTGCCTTGCTAGTCCTGCAGGAGTGAGATTTAGCAAGATTCCTGTACCAAGTAACTATCGTGAGGCACGAATGTCTGATCAGTGGGTGTTTTGGGAACAAGCCATGATCGAGGAGAAGAACTCTCTCGATGCTCATGAGTGCTTTGAGTACACTGAAAGACCCAGAGGAAAGAAAGTCATCCCAGTTCACTGGATCTATTCTGTTAAAGTCGATGCCCATGGTAATGTTATAAGGTACAAAGCTCGTCTTGTTGCACAAGGATGTCGTCAAATTCAGGGTATTGATGTGGACGAAGTCTTCGCACCCACCAGTAGCTTTGGGGCTCGACGTGTTCTTCTGTGTAAGGCAGCTGCTGAGGATATGGAAATTCATCAGCTCGATATAAAAACGGCCTTTTTGAATGGGGATCTGGAGGAAGAGGTTTACGTTACTCAACCTCCAGGATTTCACAATGGTGGTCCCCAAGTGTGTCGCTTGCGTAAGGCTCTGTACGGCCTCAAACAAGCTCCACGTGCCTGGTATCATACGCTTGATGCCACACTGGCTAAACATGGATTTACTGCATGCATGTCAGATGCAGGAATCTATGTGTCAAATGTTCCAGGGGAAGATCCTGTGTATTTGGTTCTCTTTGTAGACGACATGCTGATCATGTCAAAGGCTCTCCCACGTGTATTGGCCTTTAAGGAGACTATAGGGAAAGAGTTCTCTATTCATGATCTTGGGGAAGTCAAGGATTTCCTGGGATGTCAGATTGTTCGAGATCGAGAGCGGAAGCTGATGTGGATGAGTAGTGGGCTGAAGATAGATGCATTGGTGGACAGTTTTGGACTTAGTGGTGACACACGGGCCTATGACACACCCATGAGTAAATCATTTGTGCACACCAGTCACTCCACTCAGTCCAATCCCATTGATGGGGCTGGGGTTGCTTTGGAACCCGGGCATCGTTACTGTGAGCTGATTGGCTCTCTTCTGTATTTAGCTAATACCACACGTCCTGATATTGCTCATGCGGTAGGGGTTCTTTCACGGTATAGAGGCACACCTACCACTGCACATATGCAAGAAGGTCTTCGAGTGGTCCGGTATTTGAAGGACACTCGGGATCTTGCACTCCAGCTTGGTGGGGGCACATCTCCTCTTGAGGGTTATGTCGATGCCGACTATGCGGGTGATCTAGATATGCGAGCATCCACTACAGGTTTCGTGTTCCAAGTTTATGGTGGGTCAGTTGTTTGGGGCAGCAAGAAACAAAGTGCCACTGCTACATCAACAGTGGAATCAGAGTTTCGAGCTGCTAGTCATGCTGTCAAAGAAGCCATTTGGCTTCGCGGTTTCTTGGAGGAGATTCATGTTGATGTGTGGAAACCTCCTCTGTTCATTGATAACTCTGGGTGTGTTCGGAATTTACGGAATCTTGTAAATTCCAAGTACACCAAGCATGTTGCTGTGGCATTTCACCATGCACGTGCTGCTGTCATTCAGGGTGACGTGGACGTGAAGTATGTACCCACCCAGAAGAATGTGGCGGACATCTTTACGAAACCACTCGTCCCTGTGTTGTTCAAGATTCACCGCAATACACTTGGTGTCGTTTCACGCGAGTGACGTCTTATTTTCCGGCTGGTGTTCACCACGACCGAGTGACCACGGGCAAAGGCGGAGGGTGAGGAGATTAGCTACCTCCTTCACTAGTAACTCCCCCGAAGCACGCCTGACCCAGAAGCATGTACTACAGTGGGCGTTGCCTGAGAAATAGTACAATAGATGGACCTCTGAAACGTCCAAGGGGAAGTGTTATAGGTAATGACCTAGATTAGGTAATTACTTAGGGAGCATTACTGTTGGACTTATTCAGAGGTATTCTTCTGACTCATCCTAGGCAAAACAGTCGTGCATGCCAGGCTGCCCTGGACGGCACAACACTGTTGGGCCTTAGGTGCAAACTACTGCATACTTCTTCCAGCTAGTCCTAGGAACTTGGCTGTGAAGCGACATAATTCCTTGACAGACCTCAGTCTTCCTCACGTAACTTCACATAGAGGTTTGGACAACTTTGCATTGACTCACACAGCATCGTGGCACTCAGTGGAACTTGTTTTTGGGACCTCGAATACGTCTTCGAGGTCAGTCAAACTAATTCTTAGGCGGCCACATCAGTGTGTTTAATTAGGTACAGAAAATGGGACCTTTAGGTATTTTGTCTAGGACACATCATCCGTATTGGATTACCAATTAGGGACCTTTTGGAATGAGAAGCCATCAGGGACACGACTTTTATCGAGTCCCTTGGGCGCCAAACACGGTCAGGTATTTAACTGCTGGAGGCGACAGACTCGTCATTCGTTGGTTGGCCGAATCCTGTGCCACGGAATGGAAGTCCTGTCTGTTTGCTACAAGTTGAAGCTTGCTATTGCATATTTGATTTGTGTTTGAGACAGTCGCACTTGCTTTTTGGTTGCCGCAAGGGAAGGCGCTCCTGTCGAACCTGTATCAGTCGCGCGCAAAGGGTGTGTCGAGGTCTGACTGACGAAACCTCTACAGTGCATTGACAAATCCTTTTGCGGACTTACAGGTGTTCTCTCTGCCCATAACCTTTCACACCAGACACACACTCCCACTAGCAATGATGGAACCATGAGACTCTGATGTAGCCAACTGCAGTTGACGTGGTTCTGTGTACACTGTGGGGTTCTGCAATACACCAAAGTCATTAACCAGGTGGACAGTAGCCCCAGAGTCCACAAGCCATTCCTCGCACGAGTGCCCTATCCCACCACTTTGTAATACATTAAACGTCACACTGGGCAGTGAGATAGGAACGGCTTCTGCGTTTTTAGGACATGGAACATGGGTACTGTTGGATGCAGAGGGAACACTTGGCAGTGAATGCTTACTTCTGTCGCCAGCTTGCTCCTCTCCAGTACCCTTTTTCCATTTTGTGCACTCCTTGCTGATGTGTCCACGGCTCCCACACTCCCAGCACCTGACTTTTCGTGACCTCTTTCTGTCTTGCTCTGACGGGTCTGCCTCAGGGTCCGGGGACTTTGGGAGGACTGCCGCTGCCTTGGGAAGAGGTCGAGGGAGCTGGTCATTGAAGCCAGCACCATAGGCATGGCTCTGCAGGATTTTTACCACATCTTCTGAGGAGCGCCCGCAACAATGCCCATAGAGTGCTCCTTTGAACTGTGCTAGCTCAGTGGGGAGACAATCAACAATAGCATTAGTGACATCTTCGGGGTCAATGGAGTGGGAGTTGTCCAGGAGGTTCTGGAAAAGAATGAATTTTTTCATGACAAATGTCTCGAACGTCTCCTCCCTGGTCATGTGCTCTGTTTTGAGTGTGTGTAGCCACTGGCGGTTAACAGACTTGTTGTGTCCTCCAGTGAACTTATTGGCTATGTATAACAGGGCATCAAAGGCAGAGGGCTTCATTGTCAACATAGGACTCCACTCCACTGGGACACTGCCAGTGATCAGCATCATGGCAGCAGCATTTGCTCTCGTGAAAGGAAGGGGTTTCTGAAAGGCCTCCGTGCACTCCTTGTGGATAGCTGCAGTGGTCAGATCATAAAGCCAGGACTTGAAATTCCACCCATCCTTTAATAAGGGATGGGCTACCTTAACATTTGTTGTTGATGGCTTTGTTGTGTCCTCGTGCAGTAAGGCTGTCAGTATCGAAACCACTGGGAGTGCTGTCTTCTCCTGTTCTGTGGATTGACCACCCAGACTTACAGGAGGCTGTTGGTTCAGCTGGTCCATTGGAGATGATTCCGCAGACTGGGTCATTGTGTGAAAGGTTATGGGTTTCCGCAAGTCTGGGTCACTTTGCAGATATGAATCGTTCTGGATATGACGTGCAGCAGGTATTCAAGGCGGACTCCTCGTACTCTGCAACCTTGGCTTCGGCGTAGCTCGATGGGCAGGTGGGCCCATAACCTGTGAAAGGTTATGGGCAGAGAGAACACCTGTAAGTCCGCAAAAGGATTTGTCAATGCACTGTAGAGGTTTCGTCAGTCAGACCTCGACACACCCTTTGCGCGCGACTGATACAGGTTCGACAGGAGCGCCTTCCCTTGCGGCAACCAAAAAGCAAGTGCGACTGTCTCAAACACAAATCAAATATGCAATAGCAAGCTTCAACTTGTAGCAAACAGACAGGACTTCCATTCCGTGGCACAGGATTCGGCCAACCAACGAATCGATTACATGGGACAATATTACTGCTTGCCCTACTGGCACAATCTCATATACGCATAAATTACTTCTCACATCAGCTGGTTTTATAGCATCGTCTCAAACATGTTCTGTGCCGGACCTGAGTCCGGCACACTCATTCCCTTGACGACCTAACAGCACAGCTTTGCGACAGTCAACGAAATATCTAACCAAATAGGAATTATCTCATTAAATCACAACTACATCAATACCTGTAAGTCCGCAAAAGGATTTGTCAATGCACTGTAGAGGTTTCGTCAGTCAGACCTCGACACACCTATTGCCCCAAGCATTACGATTTAGCCAGAGCAATGAGCAACATTGCAAATGCAGTGGTTATCAAATACATCATGCTATTCTATCATCTGTCAAAGTGCCAACGTACCCTTTGCGCGCGACTGATACAGGTTCGACAGGAGCGCCTTCCCTTGCGGCAACCAAAAAGCAAGTGCGACTGTCTCAAACACAAATCAAATATGCAATAGCAAGCTTCAACTTGTAGCAAACAGACAGGACTTCCATTCCGTGGCACAGGATTCGGCCAACCAACGAATGACGAGTCTGTCGCCTCCAGCAGTTAAATACCTGACCGTGTTTGGCGCCCAAGGGACTCGATAAAAGTCGAGTCCCTGAAAGCTTCTCATTCCAAAAAGTCCCTAATTGGTAATCCAATACGGATGATGTGTCCTAGACAAAATACCTAAAGGTCCCATTTTCTGTACCTAATTAAACACACTGATGTGGCCGCCTAAGAATTAGTTTGACTGACCTCGAAGACGTATTCGAGGTCCCAAAAAACAAGTTCCACTGAGTGCCACGATGCTGTGTGAGTCAATGCAAAGTTGTCCAAACCTCTATGTGAAGTTACGTGAGGAAGACTGAGGTCTGTCAAGGAATTATGTCGCTTCACAGCCAAGTTCCTAGGACTAGCTGGAAGAAGTATGCAGTAGTTTGCACCTAAGGCCCAACAGTGTTGTGCCGTCCAGGGCAGCCTGGCATGCACGACTGTTTTGCCTAGGATGAGTCAGAAGAATACCTCTGAATAAGTCCAACAGTAATGCTCCCTAAGTAATTACCTGATCTAGGTCATTACCTACAACACTAGGACACATCATACGTATTGGATTACCAATTAGGGACCTTTTGGAGTGGTAAGTTTTGAGGCACCCTTGGGCGCCAAACACGGTCAGGTATATAATTGCTGGAGGCGACAGCCTCAGCATTCGTTTGATTGGTTTAATCCTGAGCCACGGACTGGAAGTCCTGTCTGTTTGATGCAAATTGAAGCTTGCTCTTGCATATTTGATTTGTCTTTGAGACAGTCGTACTTGTTTTTTGGTTGCCGCAACGGAAGGCGCTCCTGTCGAACCTGTATCAGTCGCGCCAAAGGGTACGTTGTTATTATGACAGAGGATAGAATAGCATTATGTATTTGATTTACACCGTATTTACAATGTTGCTCATTGCTCTGTCTAAATCATAATGCTTGGGGCAATAGGTGTGTCGAAGTATGACTTACGAAACCTCTACAGTGCATTGACAAATCCTTTGCGGACTTACAGGTATTAAATGTAGTTGCGATTTAATGAGATAATTCCTATGTGGTTAGATATTTTGTTGACTCTCGCAAAGCTGTGCTGTTTGGTCGTCAAGGGAACGAGTGTGCCGGACTCAGGACCGGCACAGAACATATCTGAGACGAGTCTGTGAAACCAGCTGATGTGAGAAGCAATTTATCCGTCTATGAGAATGTGCCAGTAGGGCAAGAAGTAATGATGTCCCATGTAATAATTCGTTTGGTTGGCTGAATCCTGAGCCACGGACTGGAAGTCCTGTCTGTTTGATGCAAATTGAAGCTTGCTCTTGCATATTTGATTTGTCTTTGAGACAGTCGTACTTGTTTTTTGGTTGCCGCAACGGAAGGCGCTCCTGTCGAACCTGTATCAGTCGCGCCAAAGGGTCGAGGTCTGACTTACGAAACCTCTACAGTGCACTGACAAATCCTTTGCGGACTTACAGGTGTTCTCTCTGCCCATAACCTTTCACAGTTCTAAGGCATCCAAATTGAAACTCAAAGACATCGGTGGGGGAGTACCCGTACGGTCCGCGCCAGTCAGCATGAGGCGCCTCTCCTGGCTATTCAGTGATAGCCACGTTTTAAAACCGCCCCTGGTTTTGTGGTTAGTGCCACATGATATAAATCTTCTTTCGTAAACTGGTCAATCAGCTTCGGTGCTCCCAGCTCTGTCTCCATGGGCACGGGTTCCACGGGTGGCACAGATTCAACAGGAGCAACATTCGACGTAGGGGACCTTCCACATTACCATTGTCGTCCCAACCATAATCATCTACTGTTCGTGCCAGCCAGTCTTCGTAAATGCCCTGGGCTGCTGCGACCCAGCCCGCGAAGTTGGCGGTATCCACTCTGCTGAGATGGTCCGTCATAATCCGCTCACACAATTCGTGATCATCTTTGTCCTTAAACGCTTTTGCAAGTGCCTTAAACTTATCGGCCCAGTGAGCAAAAATTCGAGAATTGTTGACGATTGCTAACAAGAGCACTTCATGTTGGGGCAAATACTCATGTGTGTGCCATATAAAATGAACTAAATCTTTCCTAAATGGACATCTAATGTCCGAAGATTCAATGGCAGATTTGACAGCGGCTAAGAAATCATCGGAAAAGACGATGTTGGTATTAACATCAGAGGTTATCGTAGCCATAACGCCGAAACCAAATGTAGTACTCAGCAATGCAAGGGAAGAGAAAGGGAATAATACTTGAGACACGGAGCTCGTTACAAAGTAAGATTACTCTCTGAGTTAGTAATCAATGCCCAATGCCCTAGCATGGCGCCCTACTTCCCTCCATAGGCTCGGGCAAGTACCCCCCCGATGGAGGTACATAGTACCCCCCAGCTGGGAATATCCCGCCAAGAGCCGGTGGAGCACTTGTAACGGGTAACGAGTAGAATCCCCACATGTCACAGGCGGAAGCTAATGACTACAGCAGTACGAGGAGACCGTTACAATCAATCTATACCCCAAGTTTGTCCCATATGTCGTACATATTTGGACTCTGATAAGATCTACGGATCCTTCCCTCTGTGCTCCCTCACTTTACCCTTTTTATCAATAAGAAATTATTTGAAGCGTACTTCTGATGATCTCGACCAATTCAGTGACAGGCAACCCTCTTATTCATAAGTAGGAGAGTGTGAAGGGTAGGGACACCCATACACACACACACACACACACACACACACACACACACACACACACACACACACACACACACAGAGACACGCACGCACGCACCCACGCACGCACGCACACAAACACACACACACACACACACACACACACACACACACACACACACACACACACACACATAAAAGGAAGGGGAGGGAGGGAAGGAGAGAGGGGGGGGAGGGGGGGAGAGGGGGAGAGAGAAAGGGAGAGGGGGAGAGGGGGAGAGAGAGAGAGAGAGAGAGAGAGAGAGAGAGAGAGAGAGAGAGAGAGAGAGAGAGAGAGAGAGAGAGATAGAGAGAGAGAGAGAGAGGGAGAGGGAGAGGGAGGGAGGGAGGGGGAGAGAGGGGGGGAAGAGAGAGAGAGAGAGAGAGAGAGAGAGAGAGAGAGAGAGAGAGAGAGAGAGAGAGAGAGAGAGAGAGAGAGAAAGAGAGAGAGAGAGAGAGAGAGAGAGAGAGAGAGAGAGAGAGAGAGAGAGAGAGAGAGAGAGAGAGAGAGAGAGAAGGGAGGGGGCTGAACGATGATTTTCAACCAGACATTGAGATTATCATGACCGGGTTTAGTACCCTGGAGAAAACATTGTCGTGCAGTTATAGCGTACACACCCGCGCGCACACACACACACACACACACACACACACACACACACACACACTGTGAAAGGTTATGGGCAGAGATAACACCTGTAAGTCCGCAAAGGATTTGTCAATGCACTGTAGAGGTTTCGTAAGTCAGACCTCTCCACACCCTTTGGCGCGACTGGTTCGACAGGAGCGCCTTCCGTTGCGGCAATCAATAAACAAGTACGACTGTCTCAAAGACAAATCAAATATGCAAGAGTGTGAAAGGTTATGGGCAGAGAGAACACCTGTAAGTCCGCAAAAGGATTTGTCAATGCACTGTAGAGGTTTCGTCAGTCAGACCTCGACACACCCTTTGCGCGCGACTGATACAGGTTCGACAGGAGCGCCTTCCCTTGCGGCAACCAAAAAGCAAGTGCGACTGTCTCAAACACAAATCAAATATGCAATAGCAAGCTTCAACTTGTAGCAAACAGACAGGACTTCCATTCCGTGGCACAGGATTCGGCCAACCAACGAATGACGAGTCTGTCGCCTCCAGCAGTTAAATACCTGACCGTGTTTGGCGCCCAAGGGACTCGATAAAAGTCGAGTCCCTGAAAGCTTCTCATTCCAAAAAGTCCCTAATTGGTAATCCAATACGGATGATGTGTCCTAGACAAAATACCTAAAGGTCCCATTTTCTGTACCTAATTAAACACACTGATGTGGCCGCCTAAGAATTAGTTTGACTGACCTCGAAGACGTATTCGAGGTCCCAAAAAACAAGTTCCACTGAGTGCCACGATGCTGTGTGAGTCAATGCAAAGTTGTCCAAACCTCTATGTGAAGTTACGTGAGGAAGACTGAGGTCTGTCAAGGAATTATGTCGCTTCACAGCCAAGTTCCTAGGACTAGCTGGAAGAAGTATGCAGTAGTTTGCACCTAAGGCCCAACAGTGTTGTGCCGTCCAGGGCAGCCTGGCATGCACGACTGTTTTGCCTAGGATGAGTCAGAAGAATACCTCTGAATAAGTCCAACAGTAATGCTCCCTAAGTAATTACCTGATCTAGGTCATTACCTACAACAAAGAGCAAGCTTCAATTTGCATCAAACAGACAGGACTTCCAGTCCGTGGCTCAGGATTCGGCCAACCAAACGAATGATTACATGGGACATCATTACTGCTTGCCCTACTGGCACATTCTCATATACGGATGAATTGCTTCTCACATCAGCTGGTTTCACAGCATCGTCTAAGATATGTTCTGTGCCGGACCTGAGTCCGGCACACTCGGTCCCTTGACGACCAAACAACACAGCTTTGCGAGAGTCAACAAAATATCTAACCACAAAGGAATTATCTCATTAAATCGCAACTACATTTAACACCTGTAAGTCCGCAAAGGATTTGTCAATGCACTGTAGAGGTTTCGTAAGTCAGACCTCGACACACCTATTGCCCCAAGCATTACGATTTAGACAGAGCAATGAGCAACATTGTAAATACGGTGTAAATCAAATACATCATGCTATTCTATCCTCTGTCATAATGACAACGTACCCTTTGGCGCGACTGATACAGGTTCGACAGGAGCGCCTTCCGTTGCGGCAACCAAAAAACAAGTACGACTGTCTCAAAGACAAATCGAATATGCAAGAGCAAGCTTCAATTTGCATCAAACAGACAGGACTTCCAGTCCGTGGCTCAGGATTCGGCCAACCAAACGAATGCTGAGGCTGTCGCCTCCAGCAATTAAATACCTGACCGTGTTTGGCGCCTCAGGGACTCGATAAAAGTCGAGTCCCTCAAAACTTCCCACTCCAAAAGGTCCCTAATTGGTAATCCAATACGTATGTTGTGTCCTAGACAATAAACTAAAGGTCCCATATTATGTACCTAACTAAACACACTGATGTGGCTGCCTAAGAATCAGTTTGACTGACCTCGAATACGTGTTCGAGGTCCCAAAAACAAATTCCACTGAGTGCCACGATGCTGTGTGAGTCAATGCAAAGTTGTCCTAACCTCTACGTGAAGTTACGTGAAGGAACTTCAGTCTGTCATAGAATTACGTCGCTTCACAGCCAAGTTCCTAGGACTAGCTGGGAGACATATGCAGTAGTTTACACCTAAGGCACAACAGTGTCGTGCCGTACTGGGCAGCCTGGCATGCACGACTGTTTTGCCTAGGATGAGTCAGAAGAATATCTCTGAATAAGTCCAACAGTAATGCTCCCTAAGTAATTACCTGATCTAGGTCATTACCTACAACTGTGTGTGTGTGTGTGTGTGTGTGTGTGTGTGTGTGTGTGTGTGTGTGTGTGTGTGTGTGTGTGTGTGTGTGTGTGTGTGTTTATGTGCGCGTGAGTGCGTGCGTGGGTGCATGCGTTCATGCTTGCCTATGAACGAGAAAAGGGTAATGCCACATACAGACCAGTATTTAAATGTACGACGCAAGACTATAGAGACGCCAAGAACACACACATACGCAGATCTCATTATTCCAAATCCCACCAGCCCGCCAGATCAGTTTGGCCATTCGCCTGTTGGCATCCAGACGCTTTTTCTTCTCACAACATATTTCCTCAGTTAGAACACGACAAATGTCGCAAACTCAGGAAACTTTAACAACCCTCTGCTGTATTGATTCGTACTGTGGGGGGAGGTTCCTCAGTTCGGACGGAGTACATGGAGAAGATCGTGTTGATTTACCTTCACATTTTGAACGCAGCTCTTGCAAGTTGGAGGGGGGCCCTGGTTTCTCCTTGATCCTGGCAGGTAAGTGGGTAATTTACTATCCGCCGTGCAGCGCTGCTTGTCGCGTTTGACGTGAGACTGGACTCCTGGAATTACGCGTTTGCCCCCAAAGCCTGAAGCAAGTGCCACCTACACGCCGAAGCATGGGCATTCATGGTTCACATGACGCGTCTGACTCTTGTGCTGAGCGGCTCCCTGCTGTGCTCGCTTGCGATCCTCTCACCAGATCTGTCTGTTCCGACAAAGTGCCACTCAAAGGGTGGGCTGATCTTTATCCAGTGCTTTCTTTAAAAGCTTTCTTTATCTGTGTTGCCTGGATTGTGTCTATGATGTTGCTCTCATGAGTCAGGTATTTGATGATTCTGTTTGTGGATTTCCTCTCACTTCCAAGCCTGTAGTGGTTGTTGAGTTGCGACAGGTGTGAACTGTTCTGGTAGCAGGTGCATGGCATGCATGCACAAATGCTGGCATTTTTATGGTGCTGCTTGGATGACTGATCGAAGGTCTTGAGAAACCTTGACCTCATGGTCGTCCTAAGACTCATAGGGTGCAGCGGGAGTCTTTTGTCGCACAATTCGTTAAGGCCACTAAAAGGCCACAGCTGGACTATTGAACCCGACGGTCGTTGCATTTACCATGTTGTTGTGGCAGTCAAGGCAAAGGAAGAACCCTAAGAGACCCTTAAAGAAGCTGGAAAACCGGGCTGGGAAGGCAAAGGAAGGACCCTAAGAGCGCACTCGTTAGGCAATGGAGCCGAACATTTTACTTTGTCTCCCTTGAGCTCGCTGACCACAGAGCTTGGGTTGTTTGCATGACTGGTTCTTGACAATCAGAGGATGACGTGAGCGACTTCAGTACAGTCTAAATAGCACATCCGACAAATGCTTTCATGAGTGAGGTAGGCAAGTTCCCGCGAGTTTTGATGATTTGCTCTATGACTAGCCCGCCAAAAAAGGCATACACATGATGAGCAAGTGCCTTGCTAGGCTTTGACACGTCAAGCCAAATTAAAGACATATAGAAGCACACATTGATCCGAATAACCACTTAGCTGCGCAATCGTGGTGGATTACAGACGACGTAATGGAGGAGTGCTTTGTCCTTGTCTTGGCCACCAGTAGATTACAAAAGCGCGCTCTCGAGATCAAAGGTGTGCGGCTACTTCCTAACGCATGTTCTCAATTTATCACTTCAAAACATCAAATCACATCCAACGATTCCTTCTACAAGTCAATCATACTCGTCACTTAAAGTCTGAATCACCACACTCCACAAAGGTATGGTTCAAATGGCCTGAGAAAGGATCCCGTCATTCTGGGATCGCCCAGTGAGGGGTTCCAACCCCCCTTGATTTGTACTCCCGGTCAGGATGGTAGCGTTTCCCTCCAGATGCTGGATAGCAAGACGAATTCGGCCAGGCTTGAAAGGTTTAAATGCGCCAAACGGCCGCGGGATGCCCATATCCGGCGATACATATGCGAGGGGCCGCATAAAGGATGCACCGTGAACCTCGTCATCTTTCACCGAGGAAGAAGTCTTCTGCAATGCACTTCGCTCAGTAGGTTGTGACATCACCCCTGGGTAAGATATCATCAAGCGTCCACGCAGCAACAAACAGACCTCATGATTTGGCGCCAATCTTGCTTGCCAAGCCAAAAACTCCTCATCATTGTCACTCTCGCCTTTCTGGGCTCCAATTTCGAGTGGACTCTCTGCAAGTGTTTCTATGGCCGCTTTCTTTTCCGATTCCAACCTTATTGCTGTCGCATGCAGAAGAGACACTTCGCTCAGCAATACTTTCAACCTTCGCGACATTTTATAAAGAATTGTGCGCTTGGCTTGAACCTGAGACAGGAAACGCATGTCATGTAATGTCGCTGCCACCTCAACATGAAATTGCACATGTTCAAATGACAATCAACGGTTGGCCCACAATCTACCGTAACATTATTTGAAATCCATTTCCTCGCAGTTTGAGTAATCTACGCCCAAAACTGCGTAGGATGAGCTGAGAGAGAGAACATAGGCAGCCAAGCAGACGTCACATTAAAGGGACGACAACTTCTTCATTGCATGCTTGCATGACGAGGGTCAGCTGACACAAAATCTTGAAGCTAAGCACGTCCATCGAAACAAGATTACAAATTGAAATTGGCTAAAGAGAGAAAGTGTGAAGATTGGAAATTATCCAAACCTCTTGTTGCAACGGAAAACTCTCTCCTCGACTAATGCTGCAAAGTACCCTGCTGCAATCTATTTCACCCTGCATGTACTCGAG
>KV908563.1:70000-105000 GCA_002005505.1 Botryococcus braunii
CAATGTCAATTAGACTGAATACTGAAGTATTTTCAGCATTATTGTAGTAACGGGTTTCAAAATGGCGGAGTTCGAGTATGCATCAATGCAATCAGATGAGATGCTGTACGACTGATGGCGACCACGACGATTTTGGGTAACCAAGGGTACCCAATATCCAATCCCGGTACCCCCTGCTGTGCCGGTGGTAACTGTACTAGGTAACCAAGGGTACCCAATATCCATTCCCGGTGACTTGGCGGGATTCCTCATCACCCAGCGCCTCAGCGGAATATACTCGTGGGCAGGGTTTCAGACTACATCCTTACGATGTAGGAAGACGCACCCATATCCCCCGTTCAGAACGTTTATGTGACATGTGTGGCATAGCGGTGGGGGATGAGCATCATTTTGTGTTTCATTGCCCTGCACTTGCTCAGGTTCGTGATCGCTATCCACATTTGTTCTTGTCCCACTCGTGGTCACTACGTAATTTCATCTGGCAAGAGGATCAGGTTGCGGTTATTAATTTTATATTTGATGCATTCCAGGCCCGTCAAGTGTGTCAGCGGCGGTGACTTGGCCAATTTTTCTTTTCCATTTTCATTATCCAGATATTAGTATATGGTTATCTGTGTTATCTCATAATATTCTTTCAACTAGGTTCACATATACCGTTGGTTTATTCATTAACATCTCATCAGGCCCTTTGGGCTGGGTTGATGTAATTCTTTCTTTCTTCTTTCTTCTTACTTTACAGGTCCCCCCACGCCCTCCCTCTCCCTCCCTCCCTCCCTCCCTCCCTCCCCCCTCCCTCCCCCCTCCTCTCCCCCCCCCATCTCTCTCTCTCTCTCTCTCTCTCTCTCTCTCTCTCTCTCTCTCTCTCTCTCTCTCTCTCTCTCTCTCTCTCTCTCTCTCTCTCTCTCTCTCTCTCTCTCTCTCTCTCTCTCTCTCTCTCTCCCCCCCTCCCCCCCCATCTGTCTCTACCCCCCCCCCCCTTCTCCCTCTCTCCCCCTCCCTCCATCCCTCCCTATGTATTTTTACTCCCGTGGCCATTTGGGGGATTAACACGTGACTATCTGAACATCGGAGGCCTGAAACTGATACATTTCGCTTTTCCTTTAAAGCGAAATATGTCAGTCTCTTGCACCCAGTGCCCGAACAGTCACGTGTCGACCTCCGAAAAGCCGCAGGTGGAAAACAAGAAAATAACAAAGAAGGGGAGGAGGAGAAAGGGAGGACAAGGGGAAGAAAGAATAGGAAGAAGAAGGAAACGATCCTTACTTGAAACCCTGAATTCAAAAGCACAGGAACAATTAGAACGTCAACTCACTTTTCAAAGTACTGCAAAACGCACCTGCCAATGTCACAAGTGTCGTTGATAAACAGTGAAGCCTGAACTAATGTGTGTTGGAAGCAACATAGTAGCAGAATCCATCGACTAAACTTGAGGGAATGTGCTGAGTGCCCACCAGGAACAGCAAAAGTGGAAAATACCGAAATGTGTGAATGGATCATCATGGGGCTGCATGATGCGATGAATTTATGGGTAATTCTCATATGCCAATAAGATGGCATGTGTTATGCATACATGCCGAGCGGCTTTATCGGACCCTGCTCATCGTGACAACTGGGGTGAGTGCACTAGGCTTTAAATGTGTATCGCCTCATGGAACATATGAGAGACTTCCATCCCAGGAGTTTAAAGTGCTTTATGTATTTTCCCACAAGCTACCGGTAATACCCATGTGCTGTGCTGACATATAACCCCTCAATACGCATACCCCCCCCGGTCCCCCCCTCCTCCCAACACACACCCACCCCCCCCCCCCCCACACACACACACACACACACACACACACACACACACACACACACGCGCGCGCGCGCGCGCGCGCACAAACACGCACAGACACACACACAGACACACAGACACACAGACACACACACGCACACACACACACACACACGCACACACACACACACACACACACACACACACACACACACACACACGCACACACATGCGCGCACGCACACACACACCCCTACGCACCCACCGTTTGAATATCCCTTGTAGTCATTCCATCAAGCTATGCCCAGCTCATCCGTTACCGTTTAAGTTAACTGCTAACATTCTTTCCAGTTAGAGGTCATGTCAGTGTGGGTAACACACTGGTCGCAATGAAGTCCTATTGGCGTAGCATGGGGTGGGGTTTGCGGAGGCATCTATGCAAACACTGTGTTTGGGAGAGGGAGAAGGGGGGGGGGGGTCGCAGTTCTGGTTGGGGGCTGGGTGGGCGGGGTGGCCTGTGTGTGTGTGTGTGAATATGTGTGTGTGTGTGTGTGTGTGTGTGTGTGTGTGTGTGTGTGTGTGTGTGTGTGTGTGTGTGTGTGTGTGTGTGTGTGTGTGTGTGTGTGTGTGTGTGTGCTGATCCAGGGTTTTGAAAGATACGCCCTAGCACCACGGGATTAGGTATACAGGTACACCTCCAGAACAATTGCGTACCCTACTTGGTATAACTCGTGTAGTTTGTGGTTATGCAAAGGGATAGGATGGGGGCGAACATGATCAATATGCTTCTAGTCAGGCCAGCGGGGTGTAGAGGCTCTAAGGACAGCTGGGTTTTAGGCGTTGATGGTCAAGAGCTTCATCAAATGTGTGTGTCGCACGAAACAGTTAACAACAAGGACTTGGTGTTACCCTTCATGTTTACGTCAAACATTTGGGCCTTGCCCATGATAATCTAATGCTTGCCAAATAATGGAGACGTCGACTTCTAAAGCAGTACACATTGACAATAAATTGCTGCTCTGAGAACAATTTAGACGAAAGAGTGAAGCTTATCCTAACCGCACACCATAAGTCGTGCATGCGGGAACGCGGAATCGAGGGGCCGAAGACAAAAAGGGGGGGGGGGGGGAGGGTGGTGAAACGCCAAGGGAGAGAAAGCGCGCTTCTAGTGCAAATCTTTCAGTCTGAAACTACGTTATGCGTGACGCTTTTGAAACGTGATCTGTATGATCAGGGGGGAAACCCATGGGTTTTGGCCATTGGCTAGTCGTGGCGGATGGGTGGTGATGATGACGATAGATTAATATCTCGCACGAATTCCGTCACGTGAAAGAGATTGTTAAGACTACGTTTTCAAATGCAAGGATCACGTGCTTGTGTGCATGGCAACTAGCTGGTGGGGTTCGCTCATGCAAGTCAATCAGCTAGCAAGGTATGAGCTCTTCGAAGAGGTGTAGACCGTGTTCATCGTTTACCTGGAGGTAACATCGGTGGACTTGACTTTATTATAGTAAAAGCTTTACGTTGTCGTGAGTCAGTCTTGACAGAGCTGGTTCGTGCAGGTGGCGTCTGGGAATAGTTTATTGTTTGTGAGCCACACGTATACGAGACAATATACTCAACAATAAATTACCACAATTACTTGACATATGACTGCCATAGACAAAGAGATCCATGGAACAAAGTGGTGAAGATGCTCTGACGGAAAGGTCATTAAGTCTCCATCTCTGCCTTGTACCATTTTGAAGTCGCAAAACCACAGGCCCACTGCTTGACTGTTTACGGGACGTTTTGTGCGAGATACTGGCCATATCTACCACCAGATACCCCAACTCAAACTTACACAGAGGTACGCTTAAACGATGGTCACAATAATAACCTGCTACAGATACGCCCCCATGCAAGAATGAACTCCCGCAGGATGCACACACTTGTACTACATATTAGCATGAGACGACCCTTGCCGGGGGGACCCTGGTACTAAATACTAACATAACACTACAATTTAACAGATTTCGGCGGGCAAGGGGTGGTGGGAAAGACGGATGGGTGTGACAGGGGTGGGGGAGACATGTGAACGCAGGTTGGCATACGGTACTCCGGCGTGCGGCGCTGAATTTCCCCAATTTATGGTGTTTGTCCCGGTACCCCTGGGATAGGCACCCACAAATTTTCCTTCGCGATGTCACGAATATGGGTATAGACAGGGATCAGTCGCTCTGTGAAAGGAGAATAACTGGTGGGATCAGAATATCCAGGTAAATTCCTAGCAAGGGGGTGAGTGCGCAGCTGCTGCGACGGTTTATTAAAGAAACTGACTTGTGACAACATACTTGGCAAGACAAGAAGTCACATGAGAGCAGGGGTGCGCCGTTTGTGCAGGGGTGAGAGTCAGAGGAGAGAGGAGGGGGAAGAGAAAGAGAGTGGACGGAGGGGGGAAGGGAGAGGGAGAGGGAGAGGGGTTAGGAAGGTGAGAGCAGGGAGACTGAACACATGCATGCATAAATATACATACGGAGGGACGCCCGCCGAGCGTTTGTGCAGACACAACACTCACACCCGTCACCCATTGGCGCCCCAATCACACAAATGATACACTGTCTTTCTCGGTGGAACCAGCTCGCAGGACTCTGGTCGCGTGTCAAAGAAGCTCACAGTAGTATCGCATGTAGGGCATCAGAAAAATCCTAATTAAGAGTGGTTATTCGCCTGATCAAGGCCCATTCTCGTTCCTCCTCATCAGTCATACATGTGCATTGAGTAGGCACCTTTGAGACGCAACTTTACAACAGAAACAGGGGCAGGGGGCCCTATGCAATTAGGCTCATGTACGGGCACAAAACTTTAGAAACTTCAATATCAAAATCGACTTCCCAATCGCATTTCACCCTTTAATGGGCATCTCAGGGTCGGCAAACACCCAAATTAGTTTCGGGCCAATCAGCACACTTGGGACTCCTCTTGAAAACCTTAGAAAGATCCCAAGGCCTTGAAAACAACTTGACCATGTGATGCAAGCACAATCAAAAAGCCACTGTCATACATGTTGCAACCACCCTCCTTCATGTGCCTCCTCTTTTAACAGAGCAAATCGCTCCCGTGCTCCAGGTAGGTCCAGGGTGATGTCGTCTATTCGAGACTCAAAGCGTTCAAAGCCCTTTCCAAGCTGCGTCTGCAAAAACACACACGTCCATTATCAAATTCTGCCTGCTGGCCACATTAGCAAATGTGCTCCAATTAAAAAGAGGCGAAGAGCAATACAATCCAGCCCTCATGTACCGACACTCCGACACTTCACACCCCCCCTTGGGGGTTTTACTAAAGAAGAAACAGTCTGCGCACATTCATAGGGTCTCCTCACAAAGTAAGGAAAAGCAGACCTGCGTAACTTCACCAGTTGCTGCTAGCCGCCGAAGGAGAGCGAGCATATGCTTCAAATGGTTTTCATCCTCACAGGCCGTAAGCAGAGCCTGCAGAACCACCTCGTGGTGGTATGAGGGGACATTCATGTCGCGCAAGCACCTAGCAGCCTCTTCTTCGTCGTGTCCAGCAATGTACTCATTCAGCAAAGCCTGCACAAGGACATCTTATCTGCGATGGTCTAACTGGGATGACCCCACACAAATGCCCTGTGGTACTGATTTTGTAAGCATATGCACCACAACTACCATACACTAGCACATCTACACATGATTGGAAAGAAGAATAGCCACAAATGCCACTCTTTATATTCAATGTCAACTGCCAGTAGCTGTCTACCAAGGACCGAATTAGACGATTAAGTCATCCAATGAAGCGACAACAAACCTTAACTGCAACAGGTGACGCCCAACAATTTCGTCATAAAGTCGTGGGTTCTTTGACTTCAGATCACCTCTCAAACTCACAAACCTTGACCACATCTGCACTTCCAACATTCCAAAAGAAAAAGCGACCCCTCAAAACCACCTGCATTTGTGATAAAAAACTGAAGCAACAAGCTCAGGGTCCAAAAAAAATTACCCACATGAACACTCGCAAGAGGCGGAGATAAACATCGGTTCATTCGCAATTGGCAAACCACTAGGGCCCACCAGAGGGGAGCTTAAGCATAGACAACTTGAAGGCTTTGAATCATGAAACCCACCGCACTCGACAACATTATGCCAGTACATGTGCCGGAACATCATGGAACAACGTGTGAATGTTTGTTGTTGGTGTGTATGTGAGGGGGGGGGGGGTGCTGAGGTAACTAATCTCCAAGGAAAACCCTACGTGAACACAGAAAATAAAGCAGACAACAACTCGGAATGTTCCAAGATGGTACGATGGATACAATTGAGATAATGGGTAGTCGAAAAAGAATCGTCAGACACATAAGTAGATAGTATATCTTCACCACGGCAAGCCCCACTGACCTGGACATTGCTTTTCAAACTGTCCAGGGTTTGCAAACCCCCATGCCAGCAATTTTGTAACCGCTCTGCTCCGTGGCGTGCTTGCAGCATTTTGGCTGCGAGACATACAGACTGTCAGAAAACCTTCAACTCGCTGGGGTTCAGCAGACATTATAATTTCAATCAACTCACCACAAGCTTCGACAACAGACACGCCGAGAGAGTCATTCTCTAATGCTGAAAGCACAGCGCTGAGGAATGCAGGGGGCACAACTTCATCAACAATGGCCCGGCCCAGGAAAAGCGAAAGAAGACGTGCGGCATCTGGCATATCTAGGCAAAGGTCCTGCAGGGCACCATGACTGCAATGAGATTAAGTTAATATGTGACAGACCACATGGTCACATTGATTGAACATATATGCCGACTTGCTAGTCATCAGCAAGCAGAAACGGAACCCCTCCACAAGTATAAAGAACCACGACATGCTGTGGGTGAGTGTGTCCTCACCTCTACACTCGCTAGCAGTTTTGTGAAACCCAACTTCACCTCATCAATGTTGACAGCATTAGGACAAAGATATCGTATCAAACTGCTTGCCATCTCGCGCTCCCGATCTTTCCTGTCCATAGCCAGCTGCAAGAAGCAACCGCACCCAGAGTAGTTTGTCATAACTTCAGTCATAACATTATGCGCACCGAGATTACTCTCCAGAGGGACAACAACCAATCCACTTTTGGCCAATGACAATCAACAGCTTTTGCAGGTGGTCTGCGGATTTAATTTTGCACTGTCCTCTGAAAATGCTGGAACCGTACTTTCGGATGAATGACCATTCAGCCACATACTTGTATCAGGTGCTTGATGAAGATATTATGCAGACCAGGTTCTGCCAGTTCGGTGAGGCGTCGATCCACCTCCTCACTATCTCCACTTGAGTAGTACTCCTTCACCGTCGCTATAGCCGCTTCCTTAAATGCCTACATCCCGGAGACAGCGGTGAGGACATGTCTTACAGACAAAGCAATATGATAATGCCCCAGAACACAAGACAAATACATGCAGGCCAGCAGAAAGGAGCCACAAATTCACAGTGAATGACTCAGCTCTACACCCATGCAGGTCGTCCCGCAGACTTCAAATATTACTCATAAATACTCAGCTAAACAAGCCAAAAATCCGGCATTCTATATTCATTACTTGGTGGTTTCTTTTGTGCAGATCTTAAAGGTGATATCTACCCCCCCCCCTCCCCCAACGGGGGATCCCCTTCCAGTACAATGTCCAACAAAATAGATAAAATAGATAAAACGGCAGAATTCAAAAGAAAAGAAAAGCAGAAGACCATGTAATTACTTTGCAAGACCGATGTACAACAAAGAGTTGCAATTTTCATTTACAAAACAACCAAGGAAAGCGTGAAAAGCTAGGCAGTAATAAACATCCAGGTAACCCACAAAAAGTAAGATTTGTCCAACACATTTTGTAAGCCAAGCACTCGAGTGAGGGTAGCTTAAAGCACCCTACCTGAACAGAATGCGTTTGGCCGTTCACCAAGCATGACTTGAATCGCTCATCTGGGAGCGAGATGAGAGCCGAATCAACCCATCCCCTTTTGATTGCAATCTGCATGAGAGCACCACGTGCTCTCTCAAGGAGAGCAATGACCCAAGTGTGGCAGGACGATGCTTGGCGCAAATCTTGCAGCTCAACAGCCTTTGCAAGAAAAGCCCAGAAGAGATGAGGCATGCAGGCATGTTCTACATTCATACATAAGCTAAAGGGGTTGGTCTGGTTTTTGACGACTCCGCGTTTGACTTTTGCTATTGCTCGAGCCGTGGGTCGGCAGCTTGCTATGAGGCTGCCTTTGTGGGGTGAGGAGTCCGTTTCGCGCATCACTTAGGGCTGGTGCATAGGTTGGTATCGTGAATGGTCGTAATTGATTCTGAAGTTAAAACAGAAGAAGTGCAGGAGAAAAGAGGAAAACTTTCCAAATAGGTCCCCAGATAGACATCTTCAGCAGTATTATTGCACCCCAAAAACTTTTTAAGCTACATACTGCACACCTGTCACTGGTACACTCAGCACCTGAACCAAAACAGATGCTGAGAGACTACGGCAGGGTACTAAGCGTATGGTCATGGAGAGTTAGCCACTAGGAAGGTAGACAGCGGCACTGACAACAGGATTCAGCTCCCCCACGGCAGTCTGATGGGACTTCAAAGTACCTTGTTGGCTAGCTCACTATGTTGTCCACCAAAACAAATCATGATTTGTGTGCTAACAAATTTTCTCAATTTAACAAAAGGGTGACCTACCTGATAAAGTTCTTGAAGTTTAAGAGGTGCCTTAGGATTATCCAGCGTCGCATCCTCCAACTTATCAATAACACGTTGAAATCCCTGAACGCAAAAAGCCATTGACACCATAATTTCAGCAACTCAAACCGAACTCGATGGTATCACAGTGTCAAATCCGGATTATGCAGTGGGCCATTGTGATCTTACCTTGACCATTTGAGACAAAGAGACTGTCCCTGTGTCATTCAAATATCTGAAAAGATCAAGAATAGCTGATTCCACTGACGCCTCATCCATAGCTAGGATCAAGGCTTGTTTGACGAGTTCGTGATGAAAAAATGGTACAGCCAGGAACCGCAACCGACTCTCAGCCTCTTTTACATCATGACTTGACTTGTACTCCTGCAAACAGACAGTCACATGAGACTCCAGAAACGACTCAAGTTAAAAACAATGAGATGAAATCCCTACCAACAATAATTTAACAGGAAACGGAGCTACCAACCAGGATAGGATTGAAGCAGGATGGTTGTAAGACTGAAAACCTGTAAGAGATTTGATATAGCTTGTTTGGTCTGATCAACACGCAGACCGGCCCCCGCTCCCCACGACCGGGCCACTCGCTCAGCTCCATGCGGAGCTCCAAGCGCTTGACACTTCTCCCGAATTGGCCCTGATTTAATAGAGGCACCCAACATCATCAAAAATGCCTTGCAATCATTCCAAAAGTTTTTAGTCAACTGAGAAGGTATGCAATTGAGGCAGGAGTTGCTATATCATAATTGTGTTGTGTAATCTTGTGGACGAACGCACAGCCACCCATGGCCCCACGTAGCTTAATGCTTCTGACCGTTCACGTGACATCCAGCTTCACATGCATGCAGCTCAACTGAGCCTTGGCCAACTACTCAGACACTCGATGTCGCATACTGCAGATGGACTACTCAGATCATGCCTGAGACGAGACGAGCGGACAACAAGGACTCTGATCCTGAAGGCAAAATCTGGCAGTATCAATTCAGCACAAGCACCAGAGCAAATCTTGACTTACGATGACCACAATGAGGACTTGCTTCATCCACCAACTCCAAGCATTTCGCAGATAATGCCTTGGTACCAGTAAAAGAGAGACCAGTCTTCATGAAAACACAGTACACATAGTGTGGAAACTCTTCAAATACTGCGCGCATATCTGAAATACAGTTTCGGGCAGAAGACCCTACATATACAACACTGTGTACTATTGGTAGATAGAGCCGCGCTACATATGATAGATGAAAAAAGAGCTCCTCCGTACAGAAGAGGTAAATGGGATAGGAAATGCTGCACGCATTTTTTTAACTCCAACCTAACTCATGTTTGTTTGACACCAGATTTAAATCATGTTCCGGCTGTGGGCAGAGTGCGAGCTTATTTGTTGCTGATAGTCAGTGCACATTGTTTCTAGTGATACTTGAGAGGCTCGCTGACTCTCTAGACAAGCACTGCAATTGCATTGCTGTATGTGGTGGTGTACCATGAAGCCATGTAAGCAAATGATGGAGACACGTCTGAGCACTAAGATAGTCTGTCCAAGGAGCAAGCATGAAGATCACCCCTTTGAGTTTGCAAACCGGGGTCAGTTGTCATATGTGGACCTAACAGTCAACCATGCAAAGTAGAATAGATGAAAGCGTGTGGAGCCCTGGTACCTCCGATATGTTGGACAAAAGCAGGCGGAAGGATGTCATCCACTATTGCTCTCTCAATGAATATTGCAATCAAATGTACGGCATCAGGGACATCCAATATAACGTCATCCAAACTATCAACAATGCTGTTGAACCCTTTCTGCATTTGCTCCATGTCAATCACCTGCGAGAGTCAAAGCGATAAAGTTCCCCAGAGCTATCCATCATGCAAGGAATAACACCCGAGAAAGGTACAAACCAAGCATGCTATAACGCATCCCAAGTTTGTTTGCGTTCAGCAATTGGCACCTACAGCTGCAACTCAATATTGCCCTTTGTGTCCAGTCGCAGTCCAAACAACGCAGTCCTTAAAACACAGGCTTGTACCTCGCCAAATAGAGAGGACAGCAAGACACATGCCAATTCCCGATCCCGATCGCGCCTGTCCAAGGCTGTGGTCACCAGTTTTTTTACAAAGTAATGATGTAAACCCGGATAGCCTGTTTCCTGTAAAGCCATCAGAGCTTCTGGGATGTCGCCAGAGGCAAAGAACTCAAAGATAATTTCCTTCACCTGCAGCAATCATGTACACATCCTTCTGTTGCATCTGAGTCCAAAAGATGCTTCAACACCCTTGCGCTGACCCGAGCCTCCTAGCCATCGTACGATTCTCTTAAGCATTAGACCCATCGCTCTTTTTCAGGAATCCGAAGGGGTTTAAAGGAAAGAAAATGAACAGTGCACACCGTCTGTTTATATGCAAGTAACTCATCCTCATGATTAAACTGAAGCAGCACGGGATTGCACTCATCATCCGAGTTGAAATTGGGATCATTAGGATCTATGCTGTGCAAGGCGTCGTCAGGCTGCGCCAGCGCTGATCCCCAGGTATACTTTCCCCCACCTCCCCCTTTTTTGCTTTTCCCAGATCGTCCAGTGCGGCTCCTGCAAACACAAGAGGCAACCTTGCAGGAGCATTTGGTGGCAATGGCGAGTAACACCACCCTATTGGTTAACCCATTTTGAAAGATGTGGGACACAACATAGATGTGGGACACAATGCATTTAAACAAGCATGAAAAGAAAAGTGGAGTACAACACAGTGTAACACTGGTATCATGGAACTTTGCAAACTGTGACTCCAAACTGGCATGCTCCTGCTACCTGATCTGCTGTACGTACAGCAGACATCCCATCAACACCCAACAGAAACAAAATTTCAATAAAGAAAAAGGGGCGCGCACACACACACATACACACACACACACACACACACACACACACACACACACACACACACACACACACACACACACACACACACACACACACACATATCAGTGGCTATATTGAAACTAGTAATCTTTCCAACAAAGCAAAACCAATTTTGAATTCAATAATCTCCCACAATTGTTGGGGTTGCTAAATCCTGAAATGTCCCGTTAATTACACCACCAAGCCATGTGTCTGTGCCAACTGAAAGAGGCATGAACATTTAAAGAAATACAAGCCCGTAACCTGCTTCATAATGACTATTCAGGCTTCAGATGCCACGGCCACAAATGAGGCGATCTTGAAACACATGATAAGGACACATGTGCCAAGAAAAACATTCCATCTCGTGTTAAGCCAACAGATGCAGCCACTGTTAAGCCAAAACAATGAGCGTAATGCTGCAGACTAAAACCATTTCAGTGATTTAACTTTTCCTGCAAAAGCCTGTGCTGAGAACATTGCTAAATGAGTTACATGCCAAGAAGAGGAATTCCTCGTGAGTACATGCTCAATTGAGGTTGTGTACCATGGAACCCAGGCTTTTCCCCATATCATTTGAGAGGCCCTTCTTCAGATCAACATGTCAAAGTTGTCTTTGCACCTGTGCCGATCGTGATTCACGTCCCCTTTGGCTTTTGAGGTCTCGCCCTGGCCAGTGCGGGTGCCAGGACTCCGCAGTGTTCGCCCCTCAGCACCTACATTGCAAAGTGAATAGGAATGGTGCATCAGGCCACTCTTGATCATCACTTGGTATGACAAGTCAAGGCGGACAAATGCGGGTAAAATTTACCTTGACTTTTCTGTTTTGCTTCCAGCGCAGCATCAAACGCAGCTCTCTGTTCCTCAGTAAGGAACGGTTGAGGGGTGCTTAGCCGATCCATCTTTATGTGCAAGTCTCAAGGCTAGCCTGCAGACCTCCCGTGGGTACCACTCAAATCAAATATCGTGTAAAGACCAGTAGACTACTGTTACAGGCCATTTCAAGAGTTGATCCGAGTAGAAAGATATCCACAACCGGCTCTATGTGACCCACTCCTGTAGTTACTCTTACCGCGAATGACAGACATACGCAACTGATCACAACCCAAGACCATACGCGACCTACTTAAGATCGCCCCATGAACAGTATTGGCATGGCATGGCAAGGTTTCCGTAAGGATGATTGACGCCAATGCAGGTCTGGTCGAGGAAAGAAGCAGGGTGACATTCAACATGTGCTCTGCAAAGCAAGCCCGCCGAACCCCAATAATCATTCAAGCCATTTCGGCTACCTGTGTTGTTGATTTGGACCATCACCTTCTAGGTGCTAAGCGACGACGTTACCCCTACACAGAAAAGGGCCGAGTGGGATAAAAACGTCTCAAGCCTTCTGCAACACTTAGCAATTAAGCCAAATTGCCTGCAAAGGACTCCGACATATATTTTCTAGGAGTCCGGGGTTCTTCTCCGGAACTGGAGTGTGCATGTAAACGAACACTAACGGATTTTACAGCCCGGCTGCAAGGCCTCGGCCGGTGCACGTGGGCGTAGCTGGACATTCTGACTGTGCACGGTACCCACTGCACCCCACTTCAGAGGGAGAAACGTGAATATTACGCCAGTTTACCCCACTTTACCTGCATGATCTTTCACCCACTTTACGGTGTCTGCCCCGGGACAACTGGGACAGGCACCCACACTTTTTTCTTTTCACCCAAACTTCTTCTCTTTCAAAGTTAGCTACTATAGTATCTCATTCTCATTTTCACGTTCAAGTTGTCTTTCCTCTTCTCCCCCAGTACTGGCCCGTTCTCCACCCGCCCGCCCCTCCTAGAAGCTAGCGGTTAAGAGGGAAAGTGAAACATATCCTATCCGTGAACCCCCTATCCTATATGCCAGTGCCAGGGGCCGTAGACACACATGATGATAAGACATGCTGACGACGATCGATAAAACCGCCAGCCAGGGGTGTAGGGTGGGGAGAGAGAACACAAGGGGGGGGGGTAGCGGAGAAGAAGAGGGAAGAGGACGTGAACCTGAAAACAATAAGGATGAGGGAGTTTTAAGTGAAAGACTATGCGGGAACACCAAGGCTCATGAAGAATAGTGGTATCTGTTGAGTTCTGAACATTATTATTGGAATGCCTTGTGCTGTAAGTGATCTTCAGATGTGCACTATTAGGATATGGGTCCATTGAGAACATAAGGTACCTTGAGACACGGTAGATTGTGGACGGTTTCGAACATAAGGTACAATCTGATCTAGATTACACGTTTGTCGGGTGAACTCTTAAGGCCGCCCCACGTGGGGCGGCCTTAAGAGTTCACCCGACAAACGTGTAATCTAGATCAGATTGTGCACAGTGTGAATGCCAACTGGTTGTGAAAGATGCTGGGCATTTCCTGATGCTAGTCTTGTCCAACAGTTGGGCATGATACTCAGCAGACAATCGTACGGACTGCAGCTGGGGTAACTTCGTCTACTGACGACCTGTCTGCTTTGTACAGGTGCGGTGCGGCAGTGTGTGTTGTATCATTGTTGCTATTGTGGAAGTGAACAAGCTTAGTGTACCCTGTAGTCACTTAAAGAGACAAGGGACAGTGACTTCAGGGAGTATAGGCATGTACTTGAACGTAGCCGCCTAGAGCCTAATCTAGTAATTGCTTGATCGGTGCTTGAGTGCAGTACAATGATGTAACGGAACTGGTTGTGAAAGATGCTGGGCATTTCCAGATGTGTCCAACAGTTGTGCATGATACTCAGCAGACAGTCGTACGGACTGCAGCTGGAGTAACTTCGTCTACTGACGACCCGTCTGCTTTGTACAGGACACGCCAATGCCCATAACCTAACAGTATCTCTTAATAGCCGTCCAGCATGTCTTAAAAACATTTGCGGTTAGGATAGGCTTCACTTTCTCTATTAAACATGTGTCTTCATGGTTGGGGCCCCTGGATTCCGCGTAACTGCGCGTAGGATACATGGTTTGCGCTTAGGATATGCTCCAACTTCTCATAGTGACATACTGATGTACTTTCCAGCAAGGTCTTCGCAAATACGTATCTGGGTATACCCCACGTTCCTAATCCATGCATTACGACTATGCCACGTTGATTATGGACAGCCTGCGCCAAATTAAAGAAAGTACACTGGGGGGCTAACACAAGACAATTATAGGTAGAATGCGCGGCTGTTTCACTTTTCATCTAGATAGACTACGCGGCGCAATCTAAAATGCGCCACTTCAGGTAGGTTGAGGAGTAAAGGATCACAAGGGCTGGCAAGCATGAGATGGCGTTTGTTGAAATCGGCCTACTTCAGCCCTGGGGGATCGCACATACCCAGAATCGGAAAAGCAAATGCTTAACTTTCCATCTAAAAGGGAAGATGGGTCGAGGGCCCTTGAAGAAACTTTAAGTCCCACCCCAACCCTATTACATTCCGTGAATGTTCAACGTTAGCATACCCCCCATGGACTCCCGAGTAACATAGAAGACCCTGATGTTGACCCTATGTATGGAGGGGGGGGGGGGAGAGAGAGAGAGAGAGAGAGAGAGAGAGAGAGAGAGAGAGAGAGAGAGAGAGAGAGAGAGAGAGAGAGAGAGGAGAGAGAGAGAGAGAGAGAGAGAGAGAGTGTGTGTGTGTGTGTGTGTGTGTGTGTGTGTGTGTGTATTGAGAAGCCGTAAAGTACGAATTCAGTAAAGTACTGGGACATACGTACTTATGTCATGTCAAGTACAGTGAATGTGTCTGGCTCGTCACTTCTTAAATGATCCATACCAAACGGTTGGACAGAGAAACGCTCGTAGCAGTAACTGTGGTGCTGATGTGCTGATGACACAATAAAGGGCAAGTCAGGCCCTACGGGTAAACGAACTTTAGAACCATCATGCTGGTACAGGCCTCCATTGATTGAAGTTCCTGGAATTGAGATGGAGAGGGAATCTCCATCTCCATCTCGTGAGTGGATGAGGGCCTACGGGAATACTGGTGCTTGCGACCAACCAGACAGATACGCATTCAACGCATTCTACACAAAAGAGAAAGAAATTTCTTTATAGAGAGAGGGAGGGGGGGGGGGAGAGAGAGAGAGAGAGAGAGAGAGAGAGAGAGAGAGAGAGAGAGAGAGAGAGAGAGAGAGAGAGAGAGAGAGAGAGAGAGAGAGAGAGAGAGAGAGCGAGCGAGCGAGCGAGAGAGAGAGAGAGAGAGAGAGAGAGAGAGAGAGAGAGAGAGAGAGAGAGAGAGAGAGAGAGAGAGAGAGAGAGACAGAGAGAGAGAGAGCGCGCATCAGTTTTGGAGTCCTCCCTTTCCCTCTTCCCCCTCCCTGTTCCCCTCCCTCTCTCTGTCGCTCTCGCTCTCGCTCTCTCTCTCTCTCTCTCTCTCTCTCTCTCTCTCTCTCTCTCTCTCTCTCTCTCTCTCTCTCTCTCTCTCTCTCTCTCTCTCTCTCTCTCTCTCTCTCTCTCTCTCTCTCTCTCTTTGTTAGAAAAATAGACACTAACATGTATACCTTAGGTATTTGAGCAACATGTTGGGTCATTTCATATTAGCATGTTTGTGAGCCACATCAATTCATTTCAAGACTTTATAAGACTTACAATACTCATAAACAATAAGGTACAGTCATATCTCACTTGGGTGTGTTTGTACTGTATGGTACTTTAAGGTTAAATGACACTCATAGTGATTTATAGGGGCCATGGTACAATTTCGGCCTGTTTTCTGCCAGTTTTCTAGTAAGGTATACTTATTCCGGATCTCATCGATCGACTTTAAGTCCTGCGGTCCTTGGTGTTTGATTCGAGGTTTGTATCGGTGATGAGTTAAAGTTCCGAGTCACTTAAGATTCGAGGCTATCATCGACCGAGATTCGTACTGTTCATCGACGACCATGTCGAATCAAAAGGTACATTGAAATTCCAGTGCATAGTACTGATGGCATGCAAACTTGATCGTGCCCGTACGCTTTCAAGATCTGGAGTTGCAAACCTGTCAGGAGGCTAATAAATGTGTAGTCTCCTTGGTTAGTATAAATAAGGAGTGCTCTTACAGGCCAGTCAGTTCTGAGTTCCCTTATCAGACTCCTGTGCCGTTTGCTTGGTCGTGTTTCGTCCACTTCTGCAAGCTTTTGTTTGAGCACAGTTCACTTACTCTAAAGAGTGTGAGTTACAGGTAATTGCAACACCATTAGTTAGTTGTTATATTGTAACAGTTCTGAGTTCCCTTGTCAGACTCCTGTGCCGTTTGCTTGGTCGTGTTTCGTCCACTTCTGCAAGCTTTTGTTTGAGCACAGTTCACTTACTCTAAAGAGTGTGAGTTACAGGGAGTAACATTTAACTTCAAATTCTACAAAATTCTGTTTTGATGATGCCATTATGCTGAAATGGTATCGGCGATTAAATCGCTTATGGTATTATCGCGTCCCGGCGCACGGGATCTTTCTACGTGAAGAAGCCTCGCGCCTGTCTACGTTTATTTACAACACTCTTTAAAGATACAAGAGCACCTAAGCCTGCACAGGGTCTACGCAGACCACTGTGCTAGGTAGAAGGACTCTTGTAGTCTTCTGGTGGGTTACTCTGGTTGGACTTCTCGGTTGCCCAAGCCCTTGTGGCTAAGGCAGTGGGAGAGAAGTTGATTATTGGTGATGGCAGCGTTCCTTTGGGAAGGCTGAGGGTGGTCGCTGGAAGAGTTCTACTTGTTAGCGCTATTGCTGTCTACGTTTCCTATATGCAATGAGTGGCACGTATACTGTGCCACCCTATGCCACTGTTGAAGATTCTTATGAAGTACCAATTGTGATTGAGGATGATCCCTCAACCACTTACAACAATGAGAGTTTCGAACAATCGTATTCTACACAGAGAGACTCAATGGGGTACACTATCAGTGCAGGCGCAGGTACCAGTAGTGGCACAGAGGACAGTGAGGCTGAGGGGCGTCACGCAGGGGAGGTAAGTGAGGAATTTCTTTATGGGGAACACAATCACCCTGATCCTCTACTGGCCAACTCTGCTGGCCAACCCCTGGCTGTACCTGCTCCTGCTGCAAGCTATGGCAACCCCCCTCCTGGTGGTATGCACTCAAACCTTCCTTTAGACCCTAGTTGTTGTGCCGGGGGATCGAACCCTCGACCGACTCGACCCAGAGTCGGGGTTCTAACCGATCGGCTAAAAGTACCAAGGTACTTGTACGAATAATCGCCCGCTTATGTACCCGAGCCGGATTGGGGTGACCAGGCCCGATTCGCTCCGCACAACACTAGTAGTACTAGGAGGGCAGTTAGGATTAATCCTGTGCCTATTTCAAATGCACCAAGAGTCATACGCAGATCTTCACAGTCTGCTGTTTCTGGGTCAAGGGCACTTACCAGTGGCCCTTTGCAAGTTCCAATTTCACAACACCCTGCTATTCGATATATCGATTCAACCAGCTAGTGTTCCTGTTATTACTAGTGGTGCAATCATTCCAGCAGCAACGTTAGCTGGTTCACAAACAACTGTGCATCTACCACTAGCTACTGGGGGCATGATCCCTATTTCACTACCTGCCTCAACACTGAGCCAGATCTGTAACCCTTCTTTGGTTCAACCAGTTAGTGTACAGATACCATCCACCTTTGGAGTGTCAACGTCAGCTTCTGCAATTCCAGCTGGAGGCCCTCCTGGTGGTGGTTACCCATACAGCTCAGGCAGTGGCCCTCCTGGTGGTGGGCCACCATACAGTGGGGGTCCCCCTGAAGGAGCAAGCTCGACCTGGCATCCTCCACCAAACACAGGCAACTACCCGCAATACCCTGTTTATCCGGGCTTTGGTGGGAATGTTCTTGGTGGCTTTGGTGGGGGTGGTCCTGGTGGTCCTGGAGGACCATGCGGTCCTGGTGGTCCAGGCGGTCCTGGTGGACCAGGTGGTGGTGGTTGGGGTGGTCCTCCTTTCAGTCAGGGGCCACCACATAGCGCTGGGCAAGGTCAATTTCCAAATGCTGGTATTCCTGGTCTGCCCACCATAAATCCAACCACTGGTCCTTCTTTCTCTTCTCATCAGAAGTTAACTCCAAAGATTGAGTTAGTGAAGTTAAAATATTCCAATTGGTTGACATGGACAAAGCAAGTGTATGCCATGTTGTGGGAAATGAATGTCAACTACTGTGTTCATGATGATTATCAGGGAGCTTATGATGATTTCAGACCTCAAACCATTATCACTCAAGCATGTACTGAGCAATACTCTGTTCACATTACTGACTTGACAAGTGCTTACCATATGTGGAACAAGCTGCTGCAGGTGTTTAACGCTAGAGCAGCAGCTAGGCTGAACAGCCTCCACAGAGAGCAAAGGTTGTTTACCATGAAGCCAGGTGAAAAACCATCTGACTATGTTTTAAGATGCAGGAAAATTGCAAACAACCTCAAATCACTAGGAGAGCAGTGTTCTGAGGTTTGTCAGTGCTCCATGATCATAGAAGGCCTCACTGAAGAGTATGAGGTAGATAGGCGTTTACAGCTCTCTGTGTGCAATAACCTTCCAAATGTGTACCAACTCCAGCATGTTCTAGAGTTAACGTATATGGACCTTCAAGCAAAGAAGCCATATAATCCTCCAAACACATCAAAACCCAAACCTTATAGGAATCAAGGTGGGGGTGGTCAGCCTGCAGGCAGGCAAGGTGGTTCAGGTGGGGCTGGTTCAGGTGCTCACCAGGCAGGAGTGCCTCAAAATACTAACCGTGAAAATTCTATGGCAGGACAACCTGCGTTTCAACAGCAGGGAAGGCCTGTCACAAACCGATCGGCAAAGGTCCCAAACCCCGACTGCCACGAACCTTACATAATGGGGCTCCACCTCTCGCCCAAGGTCTCTATAACTCTAAACCCAAGCCTTTAGGTGCCTACACTATCCTAGTAACTCTCTATCTTGTCCAATCTCTCCGCCCGCACAGCAGCACCACCGGTGCGCTACTGCACGTGTAACGCCGTTACGCGTCACGAGGTTCGCCCGATCGTTGAACCCCTGTTACATCCCCCCCCTCCTATCTTGGACGTCCCGGCCAAGTAGGTAAGGAGACTAACCTAACCACCCAAGGCTTTAGGTTTTGGAGCTTTAGAGACCGAGAGTCGCTAGTCCGGCGTCCCCAGCCCCAGCCGGACCCCTTGTCCTGTCCAGTCCTTACATATCCAGTCCAGTCCGTGTATGTTCCTACATGTCCAGTCCTGTCCTTTACGCGAACCCGGGAACCGATACGACAACTAGTCCAGTCCTTTCCACTGGTCCTTTCCACATCACGATACATCAGGGTAAACACAAGTCGCGACACTCTACACATGTGTCCTGTCCAGGGTGAGCGGTTAGCACCGCACGCACCCGAGAGGGGCCACGCCCCTCACTCTCGTCCGTTCCCATGTCCGTTCCACTCCTAAGGTCTACCCATACTGGAGTACCCCCAAGGTGCACTCTGATTGCCACTTCCAGAGCTTCCCACAAAAGGAGCACCAAGGGGCCGACCCGACCTGCCAGGGCGTCAAGCACGCCTAGCACGCTTGCGTTGAGATGTAGCTTCCGTTCCTGTCCGTTTAGCTTCCGACCCACGCCCCGTGGTTAGACTCCAGTACTGCTGTACCGCCTCTCGAGAATGCACTAAGTTTTCCTCGGGTTCCCAGGTATTATGGATGCTCTCATAGCCGGACCACTTAATAAGATACTCGCGCACTACTTTCTTGCCCCTAAGTTTCCGCTCTCTATGTGCAAGCACTGCCTCCACCTCATATTCTAGCTCACCATCTATGGTTTCAGGAGGAGGTGGGGGTTGCACGCTTCCGTCAGTTTTATAAGGTTTGAGAAGGGAAACATGGAATACGTCGTGCATGCGCATATGCGTAGGTAGCAGCAACTTGTATGCTACCGGGGAAATAACCCGGGTGACCGGAAAGGGGCCAATGTACCTTGGCAACAATTTCTTAGTCCTGGAATGTTTGAACTTAATATTCTTTGACGAAAGCAGGACTTGTTGACCTACTTCAAAGCCTGGTAGGTCCCGCCGCCTTTTATCGGCGTACGCCTTCTGTCTTTCTTGGGCTGCCTTAAGGCAAGTCCTGGCCCGTTCTAAGTCCCACCGCATACGTCTGACAAACTCAGCCACAGCTGGAACATATTCTTGCTCGATACCACGACCAAGAACAGGTGCATCATAGATTTCTTGAAAAGGGATCACAGGGTCCTGCCCAAAAGTTAAGCGAAACGGAGTAGTATTGATAGATTGATTGTAAGTATTATTATATGCGAACTCGGCCTCACACAAATGCTTATCCCAATCAGTCTGTCTCCCCCCCCCACATAATGCCGAAGGTAATCTTCCAAGATTCTGTTGATGCGTTCAGTCTGGCCGTCGCTCTGGGGGTGGAAATCAGTAGACAAGGCGGACCGGCACCCCGTGAGCCTAAACAACTCCTGACAGAACTTGCCCACCCAACGTGGGTCTCTATCTGAAACTATCTCACGGGGAAAGCCATGTAAAGTGAAGACACGCGTGCGCAATAGTTGGGCAATGTCAGCGGCGTCGGCCTCCTGTGACGTCGGCGCAAAATGGGCAAATTTAGATAATCTATCAACCCCAACCCAAATTGCATTGTACCCAGATTTGGTCTTAGGTAATCCCGTGATGAGATCCATGGACATGGACTCCCATTTTCGAGAAGGGATTTCTAGGGGGTGTAACAACCCTACAGGTAAGCCTGAAAAAGGTTTTACTCTTTGGCACGAGTTGCAATGCGCTACATAGTCGGTTACATCTGCATTTACCCCTGGCCACCACCAAGATCTGGCGACCAGCTCGATTGTCCTGTCCCGCCCTTGATGACCCACTATTGGGGGTCCATGAAGATTTTCAAGTATTTCCCTACGGAGGTTCCTTTCCGCCCCGTCCACTGAAACGTAATGCGAGGGCACATACAAACGCGAGTTTTTATACCAGAACCCGTTCCGGTGGGCCAATTTCCGACGGTTTTGTTTACGCGAGAGCCATCCATCAACTAAATAAGCATCCTTTAGAACCCGCGCCCATGCTTCCATTCCTTCCAGTTGCGAGGGTAGGGAGTGAGAGTCTGCAGCCTCCCCTGCCCCCATCATATCCGCTTCGACAAGGAGAGAGTGCTCCCCCAGATGTCCACCCGACACGTTGGCCACGGCCAGATTAGGACATCTTGAAAGTGGGTCTGCTGGGTTGCCAACCCCGGTGACCATTCCCACTTAATGTCAAATTGTTGCAGATATTCGGCCCACCGCGCCCTTCTGGGTGAAAGGAGAGATTGGGTTTGTAAAAAGCTGTTAGCCTTATGGTCAGTGACAACAACAAATGAGGTGCCTAGGACATAGCAGCGCCACTCTTTCAAAGCATATAAGACTCCTAAAAGTTCTTTTTCAGTTGTGCTATATCGCGTCTCAGCTGAATTGAATTTTTTACTGAAATAAGCGACCGGCTTTTGGTCTTGTAATAAAACTGCACCAACTCCTATGTCACTAGCATCGGTAACGACACGGTACGGCGTTTGTGGATTTGGCAATACCAAGGTGGGAGCATTGACTAAGGCATTCTTGAGACTATCAAAAGAATGTTGCTCGGGGTTGCCCCAAATCCATGGAGTCTTGCCAGTTAGATGGGTAAGTGGGGCAGCTATCGTACTATAGTTTTTGACAAACTTGCGGAAGTAGTTGGCTAGCCCCAGAAATTGCCGTACGTGCGTCGCCGTAGTGGGAGTTGGCCAGTCCTTGATAGCTTTAACTTTAGCCGGATCCACTTTCAGCCCGTCCCGTCCAACAACATGTCCCAAGTAACACAACTCTGACGTTAGGAAGTCACATTTGGATAACTTAGCATACAGTTTCTGTTCCCGGAGCCGCTCGAGCACACGTGCCAAATGTTGGTAATGATCCTCTAAGGATTGACTGTGGATTAACAAGTCATCTAGATAAATAACGACGAAGCCTTCACGAATAAAGTCGTGAAATATTGAATTCATCAACCTTTGAAAAGTTGACGGAGCATTCGTTAGCCCAAAGGGCATAACCAAAAACTCATAGGACCCAAAAGGTGTCCTAAATGCTGTTTTGGGTACATCCGCCTCATGCAGTCGTACTTGGTGGTAACCCGACAACAGGTCAAACGAACTGAAATATTGTGAGCCTTGTAGTTTATCTAGCAAATCGTCAATTCTTGGTAATGGATATTTGTCTTTCCTTGTGAGATTATTGACCGCTCGATAGTCGATGACCATACGGAAAGAACCATCCTTTTTTCTAACAAACAGAATTGGGCTGCCATAAGGAGAGGAACTAGGCCTAATGAACCCTTGGGTTAAGAGTTCTTCGACGTGCCGCCTACATTCTTTGACTTCAGGTTCAGCAAGCCTATAGGTGGGTCGGCACGGGGGTACATGGCCTGGTTCCATTGGTATAGTGTGAGCTACCCCCCTATCTGGTGGCAACTCTGGCAGCTTATCTGGGAAAACATCTAGAAACTGCAACAGATGTTCTCGCAGCTCCTTTGGTTTGCCAGTCATACTACCAATTGCATCCCGAGAGTTTAGGTTAAGGTCGGTGGCTTCATCTGTATCCCATGGGGGAGGTTCTTCTTTCATGGTAGCCGAGGCCACCTTCCCCAATACAATCTCCTCCCATGACTGGTCCCTTCCATTCCCCATTGTCCCCTCCTTTGTCTCCTCTCGCACGACTCCCCAAAACATTTGAGCACCCTTCCGTAAAGCCCTGTTTGCACTTATTGCTGAAATAATCTTAGTATGATTTATTGGGCTTGTCTCGGGCACAATCGCATTATTTCGGAGAGTTATGTAGTGAGGGAAGTGTGCCGGCTTCAAATGCAAGGCATTTTGCGCGTAGTCTATGAATGCGCCCCGGTCTTTCAAGAAATCATTTCCTAAAATGACATCTATACCATCCAAGAGCCTGTCACAGACTATGAATTTCCTTTGTTCAACGTAAGTTCTTGACAAATGCAACCTTAAAGAAACAGTGCCGGCAGAGGTCATTGTTTGGCCATCTGCCAATTGGACAGACACCGGAGTGTTCACCGGCCGAAGGCCTAAAGTGTTCACAAAAGACCTGCGCACAAATGTGTGGGTTGCCCCGGTATCTACCAGGGCGACTCCACTGACCCCCCCACACCTGATATTGAAGATGAAGGCAAGGTCTGGATGTGCTAGTGCCTGACAAAATGATATGCAATGTTGGGGAGGTGCATAGTAAACGACATAGGAATAGGGAATATTCCTATCTTTTTTCCCTTGCAGGAGCACACGCATGCCCTTCAAAAAGGGAAAAATGGTCGCACTTTTGGCAACTTTTGCCCCTAAGACAAAGCAAGCATGCATTTGAGGTGTCCCAAGTTGGTCTTGCCGAAAGCGTGATAATGTTTGTTCAACTTCCCCCCGTTTAACAACAACAAACTGTGGTAAGTGTGTACCATCGGGCTGAATTTCCAAAGAAGTGCTACAAGAAAATAAACAATCTAAAAGTTGTCCCGCTTGCTGGTTTAAAGAAGAATAAAAATTAGGATAAGGAGAAAATGTGGTGAGGTATTGTTCCATGATCATGTTCTAGCCCGTCCCCGCCCTCTTCCGTAGCCCCGTCCTCGTCCCCGGCCCCGTCCGCGCCCACGCCCAGTCCTACCACCTGGTCCAGTCCCGCCCGTTCCCACCCCACCATATGCTTGGCCCCTATTCACCATCTCTGCAAACTGTGCAGGGATGACAGGAAGTGGAACTCCCTGAGCCCGCCGGTCCCTCACAATCTGTTGAGCAATGTGCAACTGAAAAGCAGTGAGGGGGATCTCAGGGTGTTCAGCCATTTGTTTGAAAGGGCACACCCACGCCTCATGACCCATGCTCTGACACGAGAAACACTGCCTCTCGGGGTTGAACCCGGTGCGGCGATCTACCCGCATTGAGGGTGGTACCCCATCCCTACGGGGATACAGGGAAGGCCCACCTGCCATGGAGGCTAATGGACCTGCTTGAGGGTAGACTGGGGCCATGGCCATGGGAGCCGCAGCATACGTTGGGGCTTGTTGATAACCATAGCCATAGTTGTATCCTGTCCATGTCCCGTCCGGGGTGGCTGTGGGGTAGGCATATTCGACGGCAGTGGTGGCTGCCACACTAGGGCCCCCAAGACGTTGTCTTTTCCCCTGCGCCGTGCCTCCCACGGCAGCATCATACTTTGTTAGTGCACTGATCAATGCATCTATGTCTTGGTAAGGAGCCCCAGTGGTGGGGTCAAGGACAGCCACCTTTTTTAAGTCGTCGCGCAACCCCTTTCTAAAGCGATGAATTTTCTCCCCCCCAGACAGCTCTCCCCCCACTTCCACCTCTGCAAGCAGTGTTGTGAACCTTTCGACATAACGTTCTAGGGTATCAGAACCCTGAAAAACCCCATCCAACTTGTCCCTTGCCTTGGTGATTTTATCACTATTGTCATAGACACTGCCCAGAAGTTGTCCAAAGATTTCAAGAGTCAGGGCTGTACCTGGGTTTGTTCTAAGGTAATTGGCTTTCTTAGCCAGCCATACCTTTTTCACGGACTTCCCCAGGCACCGCACCGCGTAATCCACTCGCTTGTCAAGTGGGAGATTAGTAAGCACACAATACGAACGCACATCCTCTAAAAATTGCTCCAAATCATCCTTTCGGCCCTCAAAATTTTCAGGCATATGCGTACGAATTACGGGAGTGGGTCGTGCCTCTTGTTCCGCACGGAGTTTGTCGATCTGAGTTTGGAGCGCGTCTTCCCGCTCTCGGGACTCATCCAGCTGCGCACGTAAATCATCAAGTTCTCTCCGGGCCATTTCTGAAGTTATTGAGGCATCAGATTGTACGGAACGAGAGGGATCGTCGAGTTGGGGGCCCTGTGAGACTTCACGACGTCTCCTCGCTAAATCTAACTCCCAAGCGGCAAATTCCTCTTCTATTAAATTACATAAATAAATATACCTATCTAGACCCAGTCGGATCACGAAAGGGGCCTAAGCCCCTCTCGCCGATACCATTGTCACGGACCGATCGGCAAAGGTCCCAAACCCCGACTGCCACGAACCTTACATAATGGGGCTCCACCTCTCGCCCAAGGTCTCTATAACTCTAAACCCAAGCCTTTAGGTGCCTACACTATCCTAGTAACTCTCTATCTTGTCCAATCTCTCCGCCCGCACAGCAGCACCACCGGTGCGCTACTGCACATGTAACGCCGTTACGCGTCACGAGGTTCGCCCGATCGTTGAACCCCTGTTACAAGGCCTGTACTGATATGTCAATACTGAAGGAATCCAGAGCACACCAAGACAACATGCCCTAAGCTTGCAGCTCAGGAGAGGAGAGCACAAACTAATTGTGTTCAGAGGGATACAGTAATCTCTCAACCCTCTCTACCAGCTTGGCTTATAGACTCAGGTTCAACTGATCACATTTCCCCTTCAAGTGATAACATGATAAACTATGTTAAATTTGATGTGCCACAAAGGCTAATTGTGGCAAATGGCAAGTCAGAGGAAATTATAGGTGAAGGCACCATGCAAGTGTTCCTCGAGTCTGGCAGTTCCTTGTTCTTGCGCAATGTCAAGCATGTTCCCTCGAGTAAGAAATATCTTCTATCTGTGGGCAAGGCTTATTTAGATGGTATCAATGTCAACATCATGGGTATTGATTGTTATCCTACAGATTCCAATGGGTACCATCTGGGCAATGCTGAGCATGCTTTCCCTTATCAGTGGCGGGTAGACTTAGCTCTACCAGACAAACATGTTTCCTTCCATCCAGAAACTAAGTTTGTGGAGGCATTCAATGTTCAACTGATTGGTGATTCAGGTGATTCACAGGGATGCAGACCTGTGGCATCAGAGGCTGGGGCACTTGTCTCTAGCCTATTTGGCAAGAATGATGAAAGGCAGAATGGTAAAGGGAATGAAACTCCCTTCTTCTGATTTCTCAAATTCAATAGGAAACAAAGGTGTCTGCAGTGCTTGCCTGCATGGGAAGCAAACCGTGCAACCTTTCAAACCAACAGGCACTGCTTGCACCAGTAAGTTAGAAGTTGTGCACATGGACCTCATCGGTCCAATTTCACCTGAAACGTATGATGATGAAAAATATGCACTTAATGTCTTAGATGAATTTTCTGAGATGTCAGCAACTATCCTACTCAAGTCAAAGTCAGATGCATCAAGAGAGGCAGTAAATTTATTGACTGAGTGGCAGACCCAGCACTGGTGCAAGGTAAAGTTTATCAGGACCGACAATGGTACTGAGTTTTCTGGTTTAGAAAAGTTCTGCAGGAAGAATGGTGCAGTCCATCAAAAGACTGCACCATATGCCCATCAACAAAATGGGAAAGTTGAGAGGCTGAACAGGACTCTGCAGGAGACAGCAAGAGCCATGCTGACTGCCTCGAGCCTACCTCCAGAATACTGGGGTGACTCTCTCTCCTAACTGCAAATTATGTTAGGAATTTGTCTGCAGTTGCAAACCATGACAAAACCCCTTTTGAGATGTGGTTTGGCACTGTTCCTGATGTCAGTCTCTTACGTGTTTTTGGGAGCAAGTGTCATGTCATGATGGAAAAGTCAAAAAGGGATGGTAAATTTGGTCCTGTCAGTATGGAGGGCATTTTCTTGGGCTATGATGGGCACAGCAAGAACTACCGTGTTCTCATAGATTCCAAAGTCACAGTGTGTGCAAGACAATTTGTCAAGTTTGAGGAGACCTTGTCTGATGATGATGAAATGCGTGATCTCCTTGATGTGGTGAATGATGAAGAGGATTCTCCTGAAGATTCTGAAACTGCAGTCAATGGAGAAGATGTGCATGAAATTTCTGAAGACTTGTCCCCTGTTTCTTTGGCCCCTTTGGGCGCTGATCCAAGTGTCATAAGGTTTGATCAACTAAACCTTGAGAGGGCTAAGTTCATTGGTCAAAATAATGGTAAATCTTGGGGAGAATCAGGGCACTGCAGATCCTGAACCCCATGGCTTGGACCCGCATCCCGTTCAGGACGTTCCACAAGTGGTCCTCCAGAAAGGTGTAGTTATTGAGGCTCCTGAATCCCAACTTGAGCCTGTTGATTTGATTTTCAAGGTGCAGGCATATCACACACACCTGCTGGTCTCTTTGGGGGCAGATATCCTGATAGAGTTAGGAATACTGTGCTGCAAAATGAGACAAATCAAGCTGAAATTTTCTGTGGTTATGTTCAAGTTCGGAAAGACACACTGATTGTTGAGCCTGCAACATATATTGATGCCATAAATTCACCTGAGAGTGACAAGTGGGTTAGTGCAATGCAAGATGAAATGAACTCATTAAAGGCATTAGGCACTTGGTCATATGTTGTGGTTGATGACAAAACCAAGAAAAAGGCTCTCCCAGTAAAGTGGGTTAATAAAGTAAAACTTTCTGAGATTGGAGAGATTGAGAGATTTAAGGCTAGGCTGGTAGCCAAAGGCTTTAAGCAAATTTATGGTGTTGACTACACTGAAGTGTATGCACCTATCTCCAAATACTCAACTTTGAGATATGTGCTCTCTAAAGCAGTTGAGAGAAATGTGCAGGTCCATCAAATGGATGTGAGCACTGCATTCTTACATGGGGACCTTGAAGAGAAGGTCTTTATTCAGCAGCCAGAAGGGTTCCATATTGGTGGGCCCAACACTGTCTGCAGGTTGCACAAAGCCTTGTATGGGCTTAAGCAGGCCCCTAGGGCCTGGTTCGTTACAATCGGCAGCTTTCTTAAATCTGCTAGTTTTGTCATTTCAGATGCAGATCCATCTTTGTTTATACTGCAGAGAGAGAATTTTGAGACTGCTTATTTACTTTTATATGTAGATGACATTCTCATTATTTCTCAAGATCTCAAATGCATCTCTGAAGTGAAGTCTCTCCTTGCCAGCAAGTTTGCAGTGAAGGATTTAGGGGAGGCCCGACACTTCTTGCGGTATGCAGATTACCTTTGAGAGAGATATAGATGGTAGTCTGAAATCAGTGAAATTGTCAAATGAGAAATTAATCACTGATATTTTGGATAGCTTTGGTATGACAGGCTGCAACCCCAAGGCTACACCTCTGGATAATTCCTTCAAATTGCAGAAGAATTCAGGGGAACCCTTGCCCAAAGATAACAGGTACAAGGAACGTGTGGGTGGCATTTTATATTTGGCTAACACAATCAGGCCTGATCTATCATATGCTACTAGTGTTCTCGCACGTTTTGCAAACGCTCCTTCAAGTATACATCTTAGTGCTGGCATGCATGTGTTGAAATATCTTGCTGGTACTAAGAATTTGGGGCTTGTGTGGGAGAAGGGTGACAAAGGTTTTATGGCCTTTGTTGACTCAGATTATGCAGGGGATTTGGATGGCAGAAAGTCCACCTCTGGGTTTGTTTTCATGTCTGGGTCAGCTGCAGTTTCATGGGGTAGCAAGCTACAACCAATTGTTGCTTTGTCTACTGTTGAAGCTGAATTTATCTCCATTTGTACTGGAGTTCAGGAAGCATTGTGGTTTGCCAAGTTGATTACTGACTTTGGTGAAAATCCTGGCAGTATTGTAGTTTATACGGACAATACAGGGGCCCTTGCAAATGTGAAGGGGATTCCCATTTCATCCAGGACTAAACACATTGCTGTAAGGTACCACAGGGTCAGAGATGAGGTGGAGAATGGAGCAATTGAGCCAAGATATGTGGCTACCAGTGAGAGTATTGCTGATTTCTTCACCAAGGTACTTACTAAAGTCACTTTTGCCAAGCTTAGGGCAATGGCAGGTATTAAATAAAGTTGTGACTTACTTTCAAACAATGTTTCCGAGAGATGTTACTCCCTACACATGAGGGGAGGTGTTAAAAAAATAGACACTAACATGTATACCTTAGGTATTTGAGCAACATGTTGGGTCATTTCATATTAGCATGTTTGTGAGCCACATCAATTCATTTCAAGACTTTATAAGACTTACAATACTCATAAACAATAAGGTACAGTCATATCTCACTTGGGTGTGTTTGTACTGTATGGTACTTTCTAAGGTTAAATGACACTCATAGTGATTTATAGGGGCTATGGTACAATTTCGGCCTGTTTTCTGCCAGTTTTCTAGTAAGGTTACCTTACTAAGGTATACCTTACTAAGGTATACTTATTCGGGATCTCATCGATCGTGAGACTTTAAGTCCTGCGGTCCTTGGTGTTTGATTCGAGGTTTGTATCGGTGGTGAGTTAAAGTTCCGAGTCACTTAGATTCGAGGCCATCATCGACCGAGATTCGTACTGTTCTTCGACAACCATGTCGAATCAAAAGGTACATTAAAATTCCAGTGCATAGTACTGATGGCATGCAAACTTGATCGTGCCCGTACGCTTTCAAGATCTGGAGTTGCAAACCTGTCAGGAGGCTAATAAATGTGTAGTCTCGTTGGTTAGCATAAATAAGGAGTGCTCTTACAGGCCAGTCAGTTCTGAGTTCCCTTATCAGACTCCTGTGCCGTTTGCTTGGTCGTGTTTCGTCCACTTCTGCAAGCTTTTGTTTGAGCACAGTTCACTTACTCTAAAGAGTGTGAGTTACAGGGAGTAACATTTAACTTCAAATTCTACAAAATTCTGTTTTGATAATGCCATTATGCTGAAATCTCTCTCTCTCTCTCTCTCTCTCTCTCTCTCTCTCTCTCTCTCTCTCTCTCTCTCTCTCTCTCTCTCTCTCTCTCTCCCTCTCTCTCCCTCTCTCTCCCTCCCTCTCTCTCTCTCTCTCTCTCTCTCTCTCTCTCTCTCTCCCCCTCTCTCTCCCTCTCTCTCTCTCTCTCTCTCTCTCTCTCTCTCTCTCTCTCTCTCTCTCTCTCTCTCTCTCTCTCTCTCTCTCTCTCTCTCTCTCTCTCTCTCTCTCTCTCTCTCTCTCTCTTTCCCTTACCCTCTCCCCCCCGGTTTCCATCTTCTCGATACTCCTTTGTTCCCCTTTCCCCCTGTCTCCTCCTCCCCTTCTTTTTCCTTTTTTGTTTTCTTCCTTTTGAAACATACTTTCCCCGGCATGTACTTGTTACACCTGCAGCTGTTCGGATGTCGACACGTGACTCACGTGACTGATATATTCAGAAGGAAAAGTGAATATATTCACTTCTCTCTCTTAAAAACGACGCGAAGCAGGGCCTGAAAGCACACAAGATCCGGGACTCCCGGACATCATGTCCGGACCGGACCTGAGGTCCGGCACCCTTCTGTTCGGACAAACGTTTTTCCACACCTGGACCTGGCCAGCCAAACAGTTTGGCCCAAACTGACTCGGGAACCGAGGCTCAGTAACTAAGCTAGTAGCTCAGGGGCCCATTCCATCTCAGGGAGTCAGGGACCATTCTGCGTGGTTGAATATAAAAGGTGCCCCTACTGCTCTGGCTAAAGATGCCCAGAGTTTCCTCAGGGCGCCTTGTCCGCGTTACCGTTGCTGTAGAACAATAGAACAGGTTACTGATGGCTTGTGGTGAGTGCGTGCAATGCTCGTGAAGATCGTCCGGCTTCACCAAACGTCCAGTTTCTACGAAGTTTGTGTTAGTTTTTAAGAAAATTATTGGGATTTCCATTCCCTCGATATTTCACTAACAAGCAGACACCAACTCGGACGCAACATAAGAAGTGCGACGGATCCATGGTAAGCCTTGTTGTTTAATAGGTTCTAGTCGTACGGTATTCTGACAGGGGACTTTTGTTGCCTAGATAGATTTTGATATTGTGCACCCATACTGGAAATATGATGGACAAGATAGCGAAGTTTTCCAATGGTTTGGTTCCGCAAAGTTCCAAAATATCTGGGTTTCAGTACAAATTTGGATGCAGATTCGGTTTGTGCTTCTCTTGAGTCGACAAGGAAAGGTCAGATTGTCAAAATGGTACACTACCTGCACACAAAAGGAGCGGGCAAAGGTACGACTTCCGCAGTGTTGTTCGCTGCCACAGGCTTAGGTATTCATGCTTTGACTATTGTTGTGCGCTGTACAGATTGTGCGAGATATGACTCCTTCGATCCTCGGGAGGGCTGTGAAGTTATGCAATTTTCTAGATTATCAAGATATGAAGGTAACCAGCAGTTGCGAACTACTGTCCTTTTCGATGGTGAAAGCAGGCTCGGCAGTCCCAGATAGACTTGGGGATTGACATATGCTTGATGGTGTCTACATTCCAGATCAGGTGCCACAGACCTATTTGGGGTTGTCCTGCAAAAGTGTTGCGACTTTCTTGTGCCATGCAGGTTGTCTACAAGCGCTATGCCAGCCTCTACTTTGTAATGGGCATAGATGGAAGCGATAACGAGCTCATAACGCTAGAAGTCATCCATGAATTTGTAGAAGTTCTGGATCGATACTTTGGTAATGTCTGTGAGCTCGATCTTATATTTAACTTTCATAAGGTGAGGATATGCATGCTCCAAACTGCCATCTATGTTCTTGTTAAACATTCTTTAACATGTGTGAGTTCTCAAGCCTTGGACATGCAGGCCTATTTCATGCTTGATGAGATGGTTCTAGCAGGGGAACTCCAAGAGCCCAGCAAAAAGGTGGGTTGTGCATATAGAAGTAATGCATATCCGGACATACCCGGGTTACTAAAAGTCAATTATACTTGGTGTAGTATGGAGTATCCTGCTGTAAGCACCTCTGCATGTTCAGAATTAAAGGGCTGGGGATCAGCAAATGGCGCGATGAATCCTTCAATGATGTAATGGTTTGTTGGAAGCTGGGAAGGTGCCGGGGGGAGTCTACCCCAGTGCACCAGGTGTGGAAGGTGGGGCTCTTTGTGAAAACAAAAGGATCCAGCGTGCAGGATTTGAGGGTACAGCCATAGATATAGATGTACACGATGGACAGGTACAGGTACAGGATAAAAGCAGAGTAGGTATGTAGGAAGATGGCAGAAGATATTGACTACGCTGAATACATTACCTGAAAGTTTAGCGAGGGTTTAGAAGTCTAACAGGGGGCAACAGAGGGAAGGGGAAGGGAGAGTGGGCAGGGTCCAGGGTATGTGTATGCTACTTGTTTTGCGTCTTCACGAGGCAACATGGCACGTTTACAATTACACGACACCTTCAGCAATTCTTACACTTTGACGCCCTTAGACTTTGACATTGTCGCTTCATGCAGGCCATCATTCGTGCGATTGAGGCTCAGGACAAGCTTGTTGAAGAAGCTAAGTCAACGGGAATTGTCGAGCAAGCTCTTGGCACACAAGAATATTGACATCTGCCTGGAGGAGGACAAAGACAGGAGCTGCAGATGCCACAAACATTAGTGAGTGCTAGACCTGCAAATGACAAAGTTCTGTTTTTGGCTGTTGTGGCCACGGCTTGGCCAGTCCAACAACACTAACAGACGGGTAATATCTGGGGTATGGTTGCTTTGAGTTTATGGCAAGTCTCAAAGCATACGTATGCTTTTGAGTCCCATGCCCTGTTTGCGAAGTCCGCTTTGATAAGTTGCAGCCATGGTATTCATGTGTGGCTCGCTTGCACAACAACCTCCCGCGTCACAGGGTCTCGCTGTAAGCCAAGGTGACTGTCATAGTCAGGGTCCCGGAGCCGTGCATCTTCTCTTCGATCTATGTCCACCTGCAAGAGTTGCAGAATGCAACAATGTCATTTTGTTTTACAATGCACGAGATTGGAGATGGTAAAGTTTTCAACAATTTGCCTTCAAGCAAGCCACAGTGACAGACAAAGAAGCGGTGATCGCCGTCGTTTGGGAGATTTGGTGGAATTCTAAATTAGCGCAGTTGGGCCACATGATTAAGAAGTTGAGTCCAGCATCCTGTTTATGTGAAAATGATTAGCGGCGTCGAGTGGTTGTCCACTACTGTGGTCTTTAACAGATAACCTTTCCTTGTCCCTCCTCCTTGCTTTGTCTCTTCTGTTCACCTTCTACTTGCTCCTCCTCTTCATGTTTCACCGTCCTAGTCATCACACGTTTTTCTCTATCCTATCCTCCTTAGTTTCTATCCTTTCCTATTCTCACACCTGCCGTGCACATGCTTTACCATCATCCTTCCCTCAAATATTTTACTACCTCTTCATTGTGCTCTTTCACAACAAAACCCCCCTATCCTCCCACACACCTTCCTGTTGCTTTTGCATACAACTTTTTATACAGGAGTCAGACTTTCCCAAGTACTTGAGCGACAAGTGAAGAACATTCTAAACGCGGACCCCTACATGCTGTACTTTTCCCATAGTGTCTGCTCTTTTGCAACGCCCCATCCCTTGTCCCACATAGTGCCTGTCCCTTCTGCGTACAACTTTTCATATAGGAGTCAGACTTTCACACGTACTCTAATAAAAATGTAATGAATATCTCAACCGCGACCCACGATCCTGCATGTGTACTATTCCCATACTGTCTCAACAAAGCATCCTCCTCGTGTACCCCGGAAATCTTTACACGATGCCACCTCACCATGGTGCTAATATAAGTGCCATCACTACAATTTGCATTTAGCTCTCTTCCTTGCCATCCCCCTTCATTTGTTGGCCGGGTGGTAAACTAACTTTGAGTTTCGCCTCTTTTGCATACTAATGGCTGCAATTTGCATCAGTTTGTCATAGTGCAACACAAAGATATACTAGGGTACAATATACCGTAGTAACCGTAAATGTCGTACTCGTTCTTTAATTTGAACACCAAAATTAGTGAATTGTTTTCCCCTGCCCAGTGGGAAAACAGATTATTTTCAATTATTGAACAGACTGTTGAAATAATTTTAGTACGATGTTTACCCCTGGTACGGTACTTGACTGTACTTAATAATATATCTGACAAAGTAATCACTCCGTGTTCCAGACAAGCAATATATTACTGATTTGCAGTCATGAGGATCGTGTAGTCCCACAAAATTTCCTAATGTTGATTAAGTGCCTCCACAATTTCAATGTGCAGGAACTTAGATTAAGAGCCGCCAAACGGTTCGTGCCTGCTGTTTTTCTCAATAAACTTGCACCCCCAAGTGTTTTCCAAGGGGATAGTAGTTAAGAGTGTTAGGTGTCTCTGGAAATCTCGTTGTTGCATAATCAAGATAGTCTGATAAGCCAGCAGTATGGTTCAAAGTGGTGCACCTGGAGCTTGAATTGGTTTAGTGCAAGAATATAGACAACGTGGGCAGAAACACTTACTAAGAAGCCTTGGTGTTCCTTCAATATTTATGGCAATATTATCAGTGACATCTTGAGTGACTCTACACATTAGATTGGTTAGGGATTTTAATACACTTGGTGCCCAATATTTGTACCGTTGATTTCCCCGTTACTTCTTCTTGGGGCCAATAATGCTGTCCAATAACTTGTGACACTGCAGCATTCATGCTTCTGTAAGGCTATGCTCCACACATGCTGGAACTTCAATTGCAGGTGGTCAAGTACAGCCTTACCAGAATTTCCTCAAATGTCTTGGCATTTTCAGCAGCATGAACAGCGGCAAGAGCAGCATACGTGTTGGCAGATTTGATAATGAAATCAGCTTCATCATATTCTAGTCGCCGAATCAACTTTGCCGGACTACCACCCCATACCTCACCGGTGGGGACTATTTTTCCAGGTGGCACTACGGCTC